>JAPYZD010002643.1:0-18866 GCA_030522725.1 Ichneumoninae sp. B BG-2022a
ATTCGAATGAGTCGAATAATTCGAATGAGTCGAATAATTCGAATGAGTCGAATAATTCGAATGAGTCGAATAATTCGAATGAGTCGAATAATTCGAATGTGTCGAATAATTCGAATGAGTCGAATAATTCGAATGTGTCGAATAATTCGAATGAGTCGAATAATTCGAATGAATCGAACAATTCGAATGAGTCGAATAATTTGAATGAATCGAATAATTCGAAGGAGTCGAATAATTCGAATGAGTCGAGTAATTCGAATGAGTCGAATAATTCGAACAACTCGAACAGCTCGAATGAATCGAACAATTCGAATGTGTCGAATAATTCGAATGTGTCGAATAATTCGAATGTGTCGAATAATTCGAATGTGTCGAATAATTCGAATGAGTCGAATAATTCAAATGAGTCGAACAATTCAAATGCGTCGAACAATTCGAATGCGTCGAACAATTCGAATGCGTCGAACAATTCGAATGCGTCGAACAATTAGAACCACCGTTCGTTGAACAATTCTGAACCACCACGTATGTTCTCCCGGTCCACATACATATGTATACATCCATATATACATATATATTGGCTTTGCGGAATGATCGATGCACAGGACACGTGAATAAGTCGTGCGACACCTCTAGCTTCGCGCTGACATTAAACACGTCGTATAAGGATATTCGTGCTGCGAAGGGGAATGGACTTGGGCTAGGGAAGGTACACATACATATACAGCGAGATAAGGAAGCTTGTACATCTTCACGTCCAGCTATATCCACTTTACGACACTCTGGAGAATTCGCCGGACAGCGCAATAATCTATCGATTGGAGGCTGACGTTTTTTTTTCTTTTTTTTTATCTATAAAATATTTTACTAGCCGAGACAGTCGCACTATCGCGTGAACCTTGTCTTCACACGGTCTTCTCAAAAATATAATGGAAAGGCTAATTTTTTTTACATTAATCGTCGATTGCGGAAAACGTATTTTTGAAAAAAAAGATGTCTATGTACTTGGTTTTTATAGTAATGAATAATTTTAATAATCGTTTAATGGTTTTAAAATTTTTTAACACGTACCGATATTTTTGTAAAATGACGATATGTTTTTTTTTTCATTATTTTCTTTTTGTCAGTGCAACAGGGCCAAATAACGAAAATGAAAAAAGAAGTAATCGTAACCTTTAGAAAGAAAGGTGATCGATTGGTTTGTAAAACCGTCACAAATTTTCTATTAAACTTACAAATTTTAGAATTCTACATTAACTCTTTACTTTTACCACTTTCTCTTATATTCCGAAATTCATCTTCATTAATCGAAACAGCACGTGCGGATATAATTCGCTTAAAAAATTTGTATCGTGACTATCACTCATTTATTGGTAATTTCTTGTGCGAAAAACAGTTTCCCTCACATAAATAAAATAAAAAAATTCTTTCCTCTTTTTTTCTCAACTTTTTTTTTTTACTTTTCAAAATTAATATTTATCAATGCCATAATCGATTAAAAAAATGTATTAATCGCGACAGAGCAGATGAATATAAACAATTTTTTTTTTTTATGGCAGAATAAAAATAATTAATTCCTTCTTTTCTTTAATTTTCCAAATTAATATTTATCAATAGCATAATTGATTACTAAAAAAAAAAATCGTAACTAGGAGGCTTCGAGGGGTCTTTTTTTCCGATAAGAAGTTAGATGGACGGTATCGACGCGTCCGCGCGGTAACTTATTGTAATAATATAGGCTCGATCGGCCAAGGGTCGATCCTGGTCTGTGTATATAAATATATACATATATATTCGAACGTGCATGTTTCGGCGCTTTCTTCCCAATACCTCTCACCATGAATACGCGATGCGGGCTTTGAATCTGGTTTGCGTGGCAAGTGCCGGTCGGCCGGTCATCAATTTTTAAAAACCACCCATATGGAAACCACGTTTCGAATACGCAGCCACCCCATTTCTCCGTCTTACCGTACGAACATACGAGCGAAGAATCATTCCATACGAAATACACGTGAATATTAATAAATAAAAAGTATCCCATGTCCATATTATGCTGCATTGCATTGCACTGGATTGCCTCCCATCGTTCTCCATTCGGAATTTAAATCGCTTCAGCAATAACATATTCTTAAAGGGAGATTTATTGGATTTTCTACATTTTTTTTTTCAAAATTGGGGTTTTTGAGACAGGATCTTTTTTTTTATTCTCGCAATTTCAAAAGATCCAGTCGGAAAATTGTTTCTCATCGATAAAAACTGCAATTTTTCGGAACCACTCACCACTTTTTTTGAAGCGGATTGCTTGAAAAAATTTCACTTTTTCCATTTTTGCGACAAAATGAAAATAAAAAAATGTCCAGTTTGCATTGCATTACACTGAATTGCCTCCTATCGTTCTGCATTCGGAATTTAAATTGTTTCAGGAATAGCGTATTCTTAAATGAAAATTTATTGGATTTTAAGAATTTAGTTTTTTTCAAAATTAGGGTATTTGAAACTGGATTGGTATTTTTTTAATTCTGGCTATTTCAAAAACTCCCAAGTTAAGCCTTCCAGTCGGAAAACTGTTTTTTATCGATAAAAACTGCAATTTTTCGGAACCATTGAACACTTTTTTGAAGCGGATTGTTTGAAAAAATTTCACTTTTTCTATTTTTACACCAGAATTAAAAAAAAAAAATATATATATATACATATATGAGATGAGATTATGTTAAAAAATGTTTCTTTATCGTGTACTGGTACGACTAATATTTTTCGAAAAATGTTCAAATAAGAATTGAACTATCATCGAATAATTTACATTAATGAATAATTTTATAACACAATAAAAAAATATATTTTTTTTTTAATCATGAAGAATACAGATACGTAATGAGCTGTGGAGTTCCCAATCGGGTGGATGCCGCAAGCGGTAATGGCCGCCGTTATGAAGAAATCAAGCCATGTACCGTAACGCCACCCTCTCGGAGCCGCCTCCTTCATCTGCCGTTACCATAGTGACCGCCTTGTCCGCGGAAGAGAATATCCGTAGATCCCTGCTCTTCGCCAACTCCCTCACCGAAAGTTCCCAAGACGGTCGCACCATCCGCGAAAGGGTTAAAAAAGGCCACAAAATAAAAAAAAAATTTTGGCATTCTTCAGAAAAAGTAAAAAAAAAATTATATTGTACTTAACTTTGTACTTGGAATGACAGGTTTATTTTAATTTAAATATCAAATTTTTAAACAACCTTATAAAAAATGTTCTGAACTTTCTGAATACAGTGCTGAAATTTGACTATTTACAATATACAAATTTTAGATCCGACTATACAAAATTCGCAACAGTAAAAAAAAGTTACAAAAAACATTTATTTAAATTTATAAATGAAATTACAAAATTCATTTTTAAAAAATTGATGAATTTTTCAAATACTGTGCCAAACATTTCTGTTTGACATGTTCAATTTACTCAAATCAACAGAACCTTTATCACTAAATTTCTTCTCTTTACAAAAAAAAAAACACGCTTTTCGTTAAATTACTTGCATCTTCGCATGCCTATTAAAGGATAGACATACTAAATAAAAAAAATCTATGCGATTGACGGAAGAAATATGTTGAAAAATAGGCATATCGTGATCGATCGATCACTCCCTAATCTCATCTAAAAAAAAAAAAAAAAACTGATGGATTTCAAAATAATTGCTGTCCGGCATCGGACACGACTATATCGCTAATACGTCGCTGAGTAAAGGGACGTTTCATCCGTGTCGTCGTTGCGATCACGCCCTTTCCCAGATGGCAAACTACGTTTACATTCTCCCTCATCGCTGTCCGTTCATTTATCGAAAAGCGTGAAGGGGGTGTCGCGTCGAAATTCGATGCGAATATCGAAAAAAAATGGGCTCTTACACACACACATACACACACACACACACGCGCACACATGTATATATATATATGTATATATGGAATAAAAATGGTCGCGCGAAGAAATGATTCGAAATTGATGAGAGTGTCGCACGCGCTCGCGTTAGCGATATAAGCATTTAGGGGAGAGCGGTGCAAAGTGGGACAGTGGGGCAAAATGGAATAACGAGACAAAACGCAATTTTGCAATAACTTTTGAGACGGTCGCGTTGATGGTAAGTGGGACAAAACGGTGTTGAAAATCCGGACGGACAAATCGGAGAAAATATCGTTGGGACAAAATGGGGCATCCAAAAATTATAGGAAAATTAAGTTTTGCCACCCCCCCCCCCGTCGCCGTCCCGTTTTGCCCCACACCCAGAAGAATAATTTACTTGACGGCCACCGTTTACTTCGTTTAAGTAAACGAATAATATAAATTCGTTTATTTCGTTTAAGTAAATGAAATAAAAATATTTATTTCATTTAAATAAATATTTATTTAAAACAAATAAATTTTTATTTTAAACAAATACATTTTTATTTTAAACAAATAAATTTTTATTTTAATCAAATAAATTTTTATTTTAATCAAATAAATGGTGGCCGTCAAATAATTTTTTTTTCTGGCTGCACTGTGCCGTTTTGCCCCGCTCTCCCCTACTGCGAGAATTTAATATTATTATTATAGTTATTATATCGCAGCAGTATAGATAGGCGAGTGGATGCGTAAGGGTTGGAGGAACGGGGCGCGTGCCGGGCGCGTGGTGACGTTCAAGAAAAAGGGTCGAAGCTCTACGAGCCCTTTTATCGCTATCCAGCACTACTATGCGCGAATAAAAAAAACACCCTTTTTTGTCGTGTATAGTCGAGGAGCCTCGAACGATGATGCAAAATGACGGTAATTTTGGAGCGATGTCGGTCGCACCGATTTCTGGCGGGTCGTGAGTCGTTATTTTTATTTAGAAATTAATTTGTAATTAGGAGCGGTGAAGAAATATGTTATTCGGTAGTAAAATTTAGGTAGAAAATGGCAGTCATTTTTGTTTCGCGTAATTTTTGGACATACCTCGTATTATTTACGACAGCAATCTGTTACAACATTATCATTTATTACATGTCAAATTTGTAACATTTACAGTAGGGATGTGCGAATATTCAAAACATTTTAATAATTCATCATGAATTGAATATAAATAATTCGTATTTGAATATTCGAAAAATATTCGAATAAATTGAATAATTCAAAATATTCGAATAAATTAAATATTTTAAAATATTCGAATAAATTGAATACTTAAAAATATCCGAATAAATTGAATAATTCAAAATAGTCGAATAAATTGAATACTTTAAAATATTCGAATAAATTGAATAATTCAAGAAATTCCCTATTATGTTTCCATTATCGCGAAAATTTAATTTTTTCCCTATATTTAAATTCGCCTTTAGGTGACCCAAATTACCCCACCGTCCCGTCGGCCCGGCTCGGCAGCCGCAGACTCGTCTGCAGAACACGTTTCGCACGTGAAATTTCATATTGTGTATAAACGTTAGTCGCGGCGACGATGCCAGAACAGTTTCACGGTGACTTAACGAAGGGAACGGGGAGAATCATGGCTCGCGTTCGTCCACCGGCCAGAGACGATAAAGTTCGCGAGAATGCGCCGAAGCGGCTGTGTTCTGCGTTTCTGTTCTACGCTGCCGGAGAGAGCAATTCAATTCGAAAATTACGTTTCTCGGTAAGTCCTGCCCAGTCGGCGGGCGAAACTGTCGAGCACCGCGGCGCTTCGGGTTCGCGGAATGGAGCTCGAATCGGTAAGTTCATTGCTGCGAGTTCATGTATGATGCGGGGCGCTGCGTGCATACATGCAGGGCGTCGGGAACACGTCGCACCCAGAAAAATAATTTATTTGATGGCCACCGTTTATTTGGTTTAAGTAAAATATTTATTAAAATTAAATAATTATTTATTTGAATTAAATAAATATTTATTTGAATTAAATAAATATTTATTTGAATTGAATAAATATTTATTTAAATTAAATAAATATTTATTTTAATCAAATAAATATTTTGCTTGAACCAAGTAAACGGTGGCCGTCAAATAAATTATTTTTCTGGGTGCGGGCAAGAGTCGAGTGCCATGGCTGTTAGGTGCATTAAGTGGCACTGAGGAACGGAGCTGGTGCGCTTCGGATTTGGGGATTGAAAAGTTGGAAAACGCTGGAATAGACACTTTTTTTAGGCACGATTCGCATGATTTTTTGGCAGTGGTTCTGTCAAGTTACTTTTTTTTGGCAGTCGAGAAGCAACTTTGGGTCATTTGTGGTTTTTTCTTGGAGCGGGTTTTGTGGATGTAAGAATTTTTTTAATTATCAGACATTCGTGGGTCGTTGCCATAAAGATCTCCATTCTTTTTAGTCATGATTCACAGAATTTTTTGGCAGTAGTTCTGCCAAGTAACATTTTCCGGCAATCAATAAGTATCTGCGTTAATTTCTTGGATTCCTTTGGAGCAGATTTTGTAAAAAATAATAATTTTCAATAATTATCAGACATTCGTCGGTAGTTGACAAGAAAATCTCAATTTTTTATTGTTACGATTCACACCATTTTTTGGCAGTAGTTCTGCCAAGTACCTTTTCGGGCAATCAACAAGCATCTGCCGTGAATTTTTTGGATTCCTCTTGGAGCGGGTTTTGTGAATATTATAATTGTTAACAATTATCAGACATTCGTCGGTAGTTTACATAAAAGTCTCAATTTTTTTTTTTTTGTTTGTCACGATTCACACAATTTTTTGGCAGTAGTTCTACCAAGTAACATTTTCCGGCAATCAATAAGCATCTGCGTTAATTTTTTGGATTCCTTTGGAGCAGGTTTTGTTAAAAATTATAATTTTCAATAATTATCAATATCAGACATCCCGGCTCAGTTGACATGAAAACCTCAATTTTTTTGCTAAGTTTCTTTCCCGAGGTAGCAAGAAATTTGTTAATTTTTTTAGAACACTTTTTACCCTTTTAGACTGCGCATTGGAGTTCGAAGAAACCCGACGAGGGTACGAAGTGAGCGGTGTTTTGTGTACGACGGGACGATCTCGAAAGGCTGAGAGAGAAAGGAAGGAAGCGGTCGAGGGAAAAAGTAGGGGAAAATGGACGAGGGTGGCGAGGCATAAGTGCTTCACGCAGCGAAGTAATGGAGTCGAGTTTCGTTAGAGAAAGTTGCACTCGCCCCCCGTCCTCCTCCCTCATTTGCGATTTTTCTCTCGCAAACTTTTCCCTCTTGAAATGTAATCGAATACCGTGGCTACGGTAAAAGCGGCAATCGCACTCGGACAAACTCACTGGAGGGTATTACTCGACATTGCACTTTGACTATTCACACGTCCGCTCCGCAGCCTCGCCATTATTGCGCGCGATTATTTTTACCCAAAGCCTATCGCTTAGCGGGACGTGTGGACCGATCGGCAACAGTTTTCGATATCAATAAGACGTGTGGACTGATCAGTAACAGTTTTCGACATCAATAAGACGTGTTGACCGATCGCCATCTGATTTCATCGTTAAGATATGGAGGAGAGCAATCAGCAACAGATTCGAACGTCAGACTGACATGTGGACCGATCCGCGACTGTTATCGACGTCATTAAGACGTGTGGACCGATCCGCGACTGTTATCGACGTCATTAAGACGTGTGGAGCGATCCGCGACTGTTTTCGACGTCAATAAGACGTGTGGACAGATCGGCAACAGATTTCGTCATTAAGATGTAGAGGAGACTGATCAGCAATAAATTCGAATGCCAAACTGACGTGTGGACCGATCAGAAACAAATTCGAACGTCAGACTGACGTGTAGACCAATCAGCAACAGATTCGACCGTCAAACTGACGTGTGGACCGATCAGCAACAGGTTCGAACATCAGACTTACTTGTGGACCGATCAGCAACAGATGCGAACGTCAGACTGACGTGTGGACCGATCAGCAACAGATTCGAACGTCAGACTGACGTATGAACGGATCAGCAACGGATTTCGGAATTAACATCGGATATGAACCGATCGGTGACCGTCTTCATCTTGAAAGGAAGGCCGATCCGGAACTAATGGACCGATCCGCAACAATCGATGGCGTTGCAGGCAACGCCTCGACCTACAACAGTTCACATCGTTATTACATGAATAAAAATACCTACATTAAGAATTACACGAAACCCCGCACTCTTTGATATGTTAATAATAACAAAAATGCTCGTTAATTGAAAAATAGCGTCTAAAACAGATTTCGGAATTAACATGGAATATGGACCGATCGGCGACCGTCTTCGTCAATCCAAACAATTGATGGCCTTGCAGGAAACGCGTCGACCGATTTGTCTTTTTTAAATTAACTTGGGATATGGACCGATCGGCGACTGTTTTCATCTTTAAAGGAAGGCATGGACCGATCCGCAACAATTGATGGCGTTGCAGGGAACGCCTCGACTTGCAACAGCTCACATCTTTATAACATGAACAAAAATTACAACAATTACACGAAACCCCCCACTCTTCGTACCGATATCATCACTCCGGTAGATACGCCTGATAACAGCAGATAAGCGCATCCAACCCAACCACCATTTAATATTTATGACGATGCAAACGCCCTCCGCTATGTCGGGTCTCCGTTGCATAAAAAAATAATAACACAAATTCGCCTTAATTGGAACAATAGGGCACACCGACATGCTTCGAGCCCGTAGTACTTCGATCGAGGATAGACCGGCCGGCCGGGTGGGGGGGGGGGCGCAGTGGAGGGGGAAGAGATAAAGAGATGCCGGTAGCCCCGGCTGAGTCCTGACAATTAAGCTTGATACGCCAGGGAGATCCTGATGCATAGCATAAAGAAGAGTTGCACAGTCGAGTCGCGCTCGAGAACCCTTTTCCTCGTTTCGACGCCATGTGTGCGTGGATATCATGAGCCGCTGCTCATAATTACGCGGTAATTAGAGAGGTTTGTCGGCAATTAACTTCGTGAATATCGTGGCTAGGCTCGTGTCGCATCAACCATTCTGCTTTGATCGCAGTTGATCGTCGGCTACGCTGGAAGCGGTAAGCGTTATGAGGAACCTCATTCGATCGAGATTAGGAAAGCCGCATGTGTTCGCAGAACTACCCCATTATAATAGCATGAATGAGGTTTTTTTTTTTTTCACGGTTTGTTTTCATGGGCTGTCGATAAGAATATTGTTTAATGTAGTGTCCGGAAGGGTAATTGGGAATGTGAGAGTGTGTGGATTTTTCGAAAGGAGTAAAAAACGCCTTTTGCTTTTTTTCTGAGTCAAACAATTCGTTATAATGTAATAATACATATTATAAATTGTTGACAGAGAATGTTCACTTTAGGTTTCACATCTTGAGTTTACTCTGCATTGAAGGGGAGAGTCGGAACTGATAAAGAAAAAGGCAAGACTTCTTTTTTAACGCAAAAATTCAAAATTTTAGAATTTTTTGAACCTTAAGCGTGTTTATGAGGGTCGAGGAATATTCATGGCTTTTCGCACGCATGTGCATTTGTGAATAATTTTTTAAATCGAATAATACGAATATTCATGAATATTCGTATTATTCGAACATTTCGAATAATTTTCATGAATTTGATATTCGAATGATGAAATTCCGATTACAATGAGTACATAAATTGTATTCATTAAATGAAGTTATTTACTTTTTCGAAGCTTAAATTCTCTTATAACAAACTTATAGCAAATTATAAGAAAGTCTCTTATAAATCAACTTTATCATTGTCCGTTATAAAGTCTCAAATTAATATTTATAATTATTGCAGTAATTCGTTTGCTTAATAAGAATACTTAGACTATCAAAACCATTCAAATCTTCTTAATTATTTGAATTATTCGGGTATTTTGAATGATTCAAATTCTAATATTTTGAATATTCAAATTCGAATATTTCGAACATTCAAATACGAATTATTCACATTCAATTCATGACGAATTATAAAAAATTTAATATTCGCACATATCCCTAGCAAAGAGCTTCACCGTCCCAAAAAACAAAAAAAATTGACAAAACTCCGATTCCACCCAAGGTACAAGAAAAACAGAAATCCCATATCGCCTTCCATTTTCCGCGATTTTCTCATACTTCATACTATGCCCTACCATTTACCCCCCCCCCCCCCCTTCCCTCCCGCCTATAACGACTGCCAATAATTCCCCTGCTCGCAAAAAGTTTCTAATGACGGAAAAATCTAATATATCGCCTATATCGGTACAGAAAAGAAGCGAAATGAGAGAATGGACGGCTTTCCTTGCTTACCCGGCCGGTTCGTTTCCTTCGCTCGCCGCTTTTCTTGTAATTAAGTTATAACGCGGCTGGTCAGGGAGGGGGGGGGGGTGTTCGAACCGAAAAGCGAAGAGAAACGAGAAGAGGGATGGAAGCGAAGCTGAACGAAGAAACGAGAAGCTGAAATAAGAGAAACAGACTCGCAGGGTGGGGGAAGAGGTTGGGGTGGGGGGTTGGGCTCGCACTCGCGCGGAGTGGAAAACAATAAGGGTCTCTGCTAATCCGGACGATATATTATATCCGACGTGAGTGGTTCTGGCAGGAGGTGAGGGGCAGTGGAAAGGATGGTAGTAAGTTGATGTGGGGGACATCGGCGGAAGGGGGGGGGGAGACAGCGGGGGTGAGTTTTCCCGGCGCAGACGATTGGTTAATGTCGCAAATGGCAAAGGAAAATAGAAAGAGCTTTGCCGTGGGTTTGCTCTGGCGGATGGGGATGCGGTCGGCCTTAGTCATCGGCACGTTCTTGCGGAGTGGATGAATTAAAAGGCTGGAGAGAGCGGGAGGGCTTGGAGAGGGGGAGGCCGGGGTTATTTGAAACAGCTTGATTTTTAGAGACTGTTTTTGAGAGATTAATTTTTATTTCCGGCGCTGCGGGACGAATCGATTCGGCACTTGGCAGTCGTGGAAGGATGGGCTTTGGGTGTTTGTAAAAAAAATGGCACCACGGAAGCTCGGACCGATTCTTAGATGGCGCTGGTGACGTTCGGAGATGGAATACGTTGGATGGATATGATTTCTGTATATTGTAATTTTTATTTCTGGTTCTAGGGGGCAGATTAATTTTTCCTTTGGCATGCTTTGAGAGGTGGTTTTCAGACATCTTTAAAAAATTTGGCATAGCTGCATACGCTGCCATTTCTTAATGGGAGCCAGTAATGTTAAAGGATCTAATGCACCAAGTGGAGGGGACTTCCCTACTTTTTAATTTTTATTTTCGTCACCGTGCAACGCATCAATTCGGCCTTTGGCAATCGTCGAGGGATGGGTTTTGTGTGGTTGTAAAAAAATCGGCGTAACTGAAGCTATTGCCATTTCTTAATGGGAGCCAGTAATGTTAAAGAATCTAATGCGCCAAATGGACGCGACTTCCCTACTTTTTAATTTTTATTTCCGTCAACGTGCAACCAATCAATTTGGCCTTTGGCACACCTCGAGAGACACTCCTCGCCCACCCACAAAAAAAATTGCCGAACTTCCAGCCAATTCTATTCCGCACTTAGACCCCAAAACGTCCAAAAAGTTCCAGTGTTACAAATGACCCCGGTCTGCTCTCTATCGGTTCTCGCGCCGCCCCGGACATAAAACCCTCCACACAGACTCGTTATTGTGACTATACAAGCGCATCGAAAGACCTTCGAGCTTCCAAGAGTTCGGGACTTGTCTCCAACCGACGGGAAAAAGCCGTTCGATCCTTCTGTCGATAATTATCGTAGCGTGCAAATATCGATATTAATTCCCCGATGCGAGCCGGCGCGAATTGCTTCGGAGAGAACGGGAGAAGAATGAGCCGGGGAATCGAGGGAAAAAAAAGAAAAAAAAATACACTCGATTGCTCGCGAGGTCTGGACGAGGCGTGCGGGGCAAGACGGGCAGTAGACTTCGCGCTTCCGATGCCGTCCGGCGAACAACTCAATTGCGCGAAATCGAATTGGTAACGGCCCGGGAGGAGGATGCAATTAATTAGTTCCTCCGAGGCCATTTTGCTTCTGACGAACGACGAGAGGAAGCCAAGAAAGAGCCGAGAAATATTATTTTTCTCGATAAGGCGAACTATGGAGCGTGCGGTAGGGGAAATTGGCGGAAAGCTCCACGGATTCCTCCACATATGCTTCGTGTGTACTCGTATGTCTTTCGATGAAAAAAAAATAAAAAATAAAAAATAAATCAGTCCGTCCGTTCGGGACTTCTCGTTACTTCCGGTGGATTCCTTCGAAACTCATTTGTGAGCCTCGACAGTGGAACGCACTTTGTAATTAATATTGGAGCAACTAATGTGTAAATTCATGTGTAAATTAATGTTATTTAACGGAGAGGATGCGATTCAACTTCTTCAGCGGCGGAGAGACGAGACTTCCGGTGTGCACCCAGAAAAAAAATTTATTTGACGGACACCGTTTTTTCGGTTTAAGTAAAATATTTATGATATATATTTTACTTAAATAAATATTTATTTTAATTAAATGAATATTTACTTGAATGAAATAAATATATATAATGTAAATTTAATATCGCGAGTTTGAGATATTTCGCATCGCCTTCATAAAAAATTTAAATTGACAGAAAAATAAAAAAAAATAAAAAATATATTACATGTTAATTGTGCTGGACACAAACGAACAGGAGAATAGAAAGCGGTGCGGCATTTTCTATATTTTTATTTTTATTTTTATTTTCTTGTAACTTTTCATAAAAAAATAGCTTGCCACGAAAAAAACATCATAGTTTAAATAATGCGCAAGATACAACCAAACAGGAGAACAGAAACAGGGTGCGGGATGTTCTTCATATTAATTTTTATTTTTTTTATAACTTTTTCGAAAAATAAACATTGCCCCGAAAACAAACAAAAAAATTAAAAAATAACTCACAGTTTAAATAACATGCAGGATAAAACCGATCAGGAGAACAGAAATGAGTACGGCAGAAATGAATACGGTTTCTTCATATTCATTAAAAAAAAATTTGCCACTTTTTCTAAAAATATAAATTGCCAAGAAAACAAATTTTTAAAAATTAAAAAAATATCTCACAGTTTAAATAACATACGAGAAAAACCAAACAGGAGAACAAAAACGGGTGCGGCATTTTCTTCATATTCATTTTAAAAAAATGTGCAACTTTTTCTAAAAATATAAATTGCCAAGAATACAATTTTTTAAAATTAAAAAAAAATCTCACAGTTTAAATAATGTGCTACAAACGACCGAACAGGAGAACAGAAATAGCAACGGCATTTTCTTCATATTCATTAAAAAAAAATTTGCAACTTTTTCTAAAAATATAAATAATGTGCTAGAAACGACCGGCCAGGAGACTAGAAAGGGGTGCGGTGTATTTTATTTATTTTTGTTTTGTATTTTTTTTTTTTTTTTGCAACTAATATAAAGATCCGGTTAACGAGGCTGGCCAACTCATAACGCTTAATTAAGGCGCTGTGTATCGGGGCGCAACGCAGCCGGAGGTACGAAACGGTTGTGGCTCGATGTCGAGGCGGAGAGCACCCGATCGAGAGGGTGTGTGTGTGTGTGTGTGTGTGGGGTCTTCGGGGGTCAGCGTGCACGCGATCGTGACCAGGCCCCGCTCAAAGAGGCCCCCAGGAACGCGGCCAGATCTCACGATAAGGATATTCGATAAGACGTCGCCCTCCCAAGATCGCCCGCTCGCACAAATGAGTAAAGAGACAGAAAAAAAAATCGGAGCAACTTTTGTCAATGGAAAATAAAATAGAGAATAAAGATTTTTTTTGTTTACCATGCGTCGGTCTTAAGGACTTAGGCGACAATGAACTTTGTTCTGTAAAAAAAAATAAAAAATCAACGATTACTTTAAAATCTGAAAAAAATTCATACGTATTCAGAAAAATAAACGAATCATTTTCATAAAAAAAAGTTCCTTAATTATTCGAATTATTCAAGTATTTTCAATTATTCAAATTTTTGAATATTCGTACATCCCTAATTTTTATGACAATTGGTACTAATATACTTCGTCTCATTCTTTAGTCCTTGACGGTCTCATATTTAAAAATAAATGATTCAGTGTAGAAAAATGGGAAAAATCGACTATTAAAATGGGCGCTTTTTTGTCCATTATTTTCACGAAATATGCATGCGCGTTTTTACCCATTTAACGTATCAGAAGGGTTATTTTAAAGGGTAAATTTGACTATAGATGTGTGTACATTTTTTTAAAGGGTTAATTTTACTATAGAAATGTATACATTTTTTTAAAGGGTTAATTTTACCATAGAAGTGTGTACATTTTTTTAAGGGTTAATTTTGCAAGAAAGTTTAGGCCGGTCCGTACCCAAACCGCTGGCGTTCGAGGTATCGACGGTAATCCACGAGATACATCGACGTACGCGAGCTGGCAAGGAAATCCATCGATAACACTGAGCCAAAGTGACACGCGAACCCATCGCGATAATCCTCTTAAACTATCGTTATAAGCCTACGTGGAAACACCACAAGTGCGCGAAATATGCTCGACGTACCAATAATTTGAATTTATAAAATTAACAAAATTTATCAGCATGCAATAAGCAACATCGCCATCTCAAACTGTCATCCAAACTATTTATTATTATTATTGTTATTATTTAACTGGATTACACGAGTTCGAAAAGTTGATATTTTACAGGCTGTATTTTAATGAGTTTATTTTCGATAAAATATGAAATTAAAAAATATGGAACATGTTATAGGAACGAAATGGACCGCCTTAGTCGTTTCAGCCATGGGGTGTTGAAAATTGTTGTATTGAAAATTTCATGGTATTTTGGGACGAGTCCATTTTGCCCCAAGTCACATTTCATACATCGGGAAAAATAATTAAAATTGATTAATTTTGACAGAAATTGCAGAAGGGTCCATTTTGCCCCACATTTCTTTTTATTTTGACCCGTCAGAGGAGTGCAAGGGATTAATTATTCTATTCAAAAATAATAATAATAATCATAACAATAACAATAATATGGAGATTAATAAAACTCCCGAATCGCTCGGGAGTTTTATTAATCTCCATATATAGAAATAAATATTTCTATATATGGAGTTTTATATATTAGAAATAAAATACGAGTAACTAAAATCTCAGAACTTTATCGTTTTCCCCTATTTTACAAAAATTTTCGGAACACCCTTAACACCCAAAATCGCACTATAACCAATGAGAAAAAGTTTGATGCGACATTTTATCTAATCATATAACAATAATCCACGTTTCGTCAAAAAAAAAAAAAAAAACGTATTAAAATCGACTAATTTTCAAAAAAATTAAACAAAATCATTTTCTTCAGACCCGTCAGCCGAGTGCAACAGATTAATCATTCTTTAAATAATAATAATAATATGGATATTAATAAAACAAAGCGTATTAAATGTCACCCGACAATAGAAATAAAATACGAGTAACTAAAATCTCAAAACTTCATCGTTTTCCCCGATTTTACATAAATTTTCGGAAAACACTCAACACCCGAAATCGCATTGCGACCGATGAGAAACGTCGAACGGGCGATTCTACTCGAGATTAGGAGGCCTCGAGGACAAAAGTTCAATGCGAAATTTGATCTAATCAGGTATTACGCCTAAGAGGATGAGCCGAAAGAACAATGCGGCTGTGGGAGATTATCGGGACCGTTCGAGTGCTCGATATTTTTCGCGGGGTTAAAATCGATGGAAAAATATGGCGGGACGGACGGACGGACATTCACAAGGGTGAGAAAGAATCGGAACCGTTCCCCCCCCCCCCCCTCCCGAACGCGAAACCAATCGCGCGTGTCGAACTCGGTGAAAAAGGGGGTTGGTTTTGCATTTTAAAACGCCCCGACTGGCACGCGTGGAAATTTCAACCCCTTTCCCCTCGACGATATTCCGCACGCCCAATCATTCGTCGCAGCTCCAGAGACACAATGGAGAAAATTGCACGAGCGACTGATCGAAAAAATGGGCTGCAAATTAATTTGCATATTTATTGCTAACTCATTTTTTAAATTTATTTAATGTTGGAAAACTTTCTGTAATTTTAATTTTGTTTTGATTTTAATTAACTAATTTTAAAACGTCTTAATTAATTAATCTACACGCAGCAAAAGATAATTTGACGGCCATCGTTTATTTGGTTTGAGTAAAGTATTTATTTGATTTAAATAAATATTTATTAAATGAAGTAAATAGTTACCTAAATGAAATAAATATTTTACTTAAACCAAATAAACAGTGGCAAACAAATACATTTTTTTCTGGGTGTACGTTAGTTAACTAATTAAAATTAATTAATTCATGAATTAAATAAACATTTCAACCCCTTTCTCCTCGAAGATATTCCGCACGCTCAATCATTCGTCGCAGCTCCAGAGACACAATGGAGAAAATTTCACGAGCGACTGATTGAAAAAAAGCGCTGCACATTACTTTGCATATTTATTGCTAGGTCATTTTTTTTTTTTTTCTATGGAAAATTTTCTTTGGGGGGAAATGTTTTTGTTAATTGGTCGTGAGCCGCAGAAAAATTGGAGGCGTGCGATTAAATAAACATTGTAATTAACTGGTCTACGTTAGTTAATTAATTAACTAACCTCTAGTCAAGCTAAGTGGGATTTAATTTTCGGCATTTGTCGCGCCTCTCTAAATAAATTAGCCGGGAATAAAAATTAATTATGCGAAACCTAATATTATTTTGTTATTATTATTATCATTATTAAAATTATAAAAATTGTCGCCAAATTTAAATATAAATAATGATAATAGTAATTGTATTTGTACAAAAGAATTTGATCTTATAGCTGAAAAATTGCTCGAGCGAGGTGTTCGATAAAATAATTGTTCTTATTCGAAGAACTGTCAATTTTTTGAATCGATGCCCACAATTAAAAAAAATTTAATAATAATAACACTAAAAATAAATGGAAAATTTAATGTACTGCAACTCGAAATTTGCTTACATTATTTACATTAATTGTACATTAATGTCCTTTTTTGTAAAATAAAAATACGAAATATAAAAATTACAAATCTTTTCAATAAGGAAACTTTTCATTAAAAATAAAAATTTCACCGTAAAATTACATCGCACATGTGTTTAAAATTTACAGTTTATGTAAAAAAAAGCTTCCAATACAGTTAATTTTCAAACAATTTTTTTTCCAGTGCAGATAGAATATTCCATTAGAAATAATTTGGATATAATGAAGACAAATATTTCTAAATTTAAAAAACGTGAAAATAAATTATTCCATAAATTGAATCGTCCGTCAATTAGACGATGGCGATCTCTAGACATTCGGTTACGTGTTGGGAACGGCAATCATGAGGGTCGAAAAAAAAAAAATGACAATCAACCAGCATCATGTGGGTTGGCTTTGCTTGTAAATATATGTATAAATGGAGGAAGCGATCTCGCGAGGACGATTAAATTTCGATTAAGAGTTGCGCAGAGAGATATGTGTAATAATATTAAAACGGTGAAAAAAGCGAGGCGTGAGAATTCGGCGTCGGGAAAAAAACGGCTGCACGTCGGACGATGCGGGAGAGAATTTTTTTTTTCCGCACTATAATAAAATCTCCGGGCAGTCGGTGGTCGAACACGTGACGTTCAGACGTATGCTGGTGCCATTTAGTACCAAAATATTTTTATCAACGGTGTTCGAATAATCCTCAGGTGTTTTTTTTATGTTTCGCTACTTTTCGTTAGTTTTCGTCTTGACTCAAAAAAAAATTTTTTTTACTTTGGAACAATGCTTGGGAAGAATCTGAAAAAATTCTCAAGAACCCGGACAAACCATCCGAGACCCGAAAAAAAAAATCGCACCGATATTTCAATCCCCCGAGGAGATACGCCACGCTCACGACGCACCGGAAATCCACAACCGCGTGTCAGAGTCTCAAACGAGTATTCAGCTTCAAACTTACGTATCCGAAATCTCGGTTTCGCGTCGGCGTGCATCTTCTTCTTGCTCCTGAAGTGACAGATGCCAACGACCATCGGGAGACCTTAATTTCCAAAAAAAAAAAAAAAATCCAAATCCGACAAAAACTAAAAAAGAAAAATTTCTTAAGTTTCGACTCTCCTCTCGCCGATCTTCCACTCGCTATCGCCTCATCGACACTCCGTCACTAAGTTCGCACTCGTCCCCAAAAAAAATGTCCACTCGACCAACAAAAAATTCCTCGCACTCGCCCGACGAATTGTCGTTCGTAATTCGCCCAACGAAGCCCGAGAGCGGTTTTGATGAGAGCAAAAAAAAAATAAAAATAAACTCCGAGAGATAAAGGCCGTTTCGGCGATTGCCTCAAGTTCGCCAGACGGGGGCGACTTGTCTACTGGTCGAGCAAAGAGCTGTCCGTCCGCGTTGGTCAGCAAATGCCCCTCTTTTCTCAGCTGGCCTGCTGCTGCGGCTCCTGCCTCGGCCTCGCTGCTCTTGGATTCTTCGCTCCCCTGTAGAGCGGAGTCCGTCGATGCGCACCCCCGCGTTTCCACCGTCGCGTCCGTCTCTCGGGCCCGCACGAGGGTACATACATTATCCACCCCACGTCCTCTCTCGTTCTCCCTCTCTCTCGATAACTTTTCCTCCCTCGCTTCCACATGAGCATCGCCCGTCCTCCCGTACGATTTTCCTAGGTAGCCCTTCGCCTGTCGCCTCTATACCTATATCGTGCCTTCTGAATTATACAGAAACACCGCTACTCTCGATGCGATATGCCGGTCTCGAAGTGGCCTTTTAATTTTGCTATGAGCGTAAAACTCGCTCCTCGTTCCCCTTCATGATTCTTCAACCTTCTAGTTTTTTTTCTGTTAAGTATTTTATTTAAATTGTGTCTAACTGCTTTTAGGAATTTTTGGTTGTTTCCGTTGTTTCCGTTGTTTCCGTTGTTTCCGTTGTTTCCGTTGTTTCC
>JAPYZD010002644.1:0-15247 GCA_030522725.1 Ichneumoninae sp. B BG-2022a
CTTTTGATGCTGACGCAGTGCCTCTGAAGTTCTAGAGCATCGACGGAATCTCTCTCATATGTGGAGCTGGCATTGCCTTTCGCCACTATATGCAAAAATTATATATATAATAAATTATAAATTTTCAATCCGAGCCTTCAATTATACATCGACAGGAGAAAAATCTCAAATAGAATGCCAGCTCCGTCAAGAAAAGATTTATCGGTTTGGGTAAATGTAAATAAGTTCATGTTTTGCTGACGGAGCATAGATTCCACGTTTAAAAAACTGAACCATTTTCTGGTTAAGTATTTTATATTTCAAAAGCAAAAACAAAACGAAACGTCAAAATTAGGTTAGTCATAAAAAGATCGAGGAAAAATTAACTTTACATGTCCGACACATAATTCAAAAATTTAATTTAATGTTTTTAAGATATATAATACATACTATATTTATTAATATTATCAGATTAGATGTATTTATGGGGGTTTTTATCGACGGTTTTCTATTCTTTTACATGAAAGTTATTTTTTATTGACACTGATTATGCACAATTTTTCACGACACTCTCACATTTTTTGTAACGCACAAATATTTTGATTTCTTTAAATCACATATCACATAATCACAAGATTGTTTCCCTAATTGTCAGCACAAGTGTTCATCATGTTAAAAAAATATATTTTGCCGATTGATATACTCGGGTATGATTTCTGAAACGCAGCCCAGGAGTCGAAAGGCAAGCCAGCTGGCCCGACGGTCGCATGCGCAGTAGACGCGATCACATCACATCACATCACATCACATCACATTTTATAATATTTTCGGACCTCGAGAGGGACACGATGCCCAGATCTCAGCATCTACCGAACAGGAAGGTTAAAAGTTTGCTCAAAGTGATCGTCTCATTCCAGTATAGTCGGAGTCTCGTCATAGTCGCGTAACTCGCAGATGCATGTCTAGACAACCCTAGCTCGACTGCAACTGACTGCGACTACGATGCAACTCCGAAACCGTGGTTGCATCAGTTCGCTAGGGCACACACTCGCAGGCCTTCGGTTCGGAGCTTCGGAAAAATAGTGTAATTTGTTGGGCAATACAAATGGAACGGACAAATGAAACTTCCTCGTCGTACTGCATGAATGCTCCAGTTGCCTCGTCGAGTCTCTCAGAAGCCCCGTTCCAATTAAACAAACGATAAATTTACATGCCCCCCAAGAGTGTGAACCCAGCATTGCTTAAAAGCTCCCTTCCGGACCTCGGAATTCACGGAGGGCTATTCATTGACCTCATTTTTTTAAATTTTATATATATTTTTTTTATCACAACCTCCAATTTATTTGACGATAAATTACAGTCGTCAGGACGGAGTTCAATCTTATCCCGCTACGGAGCACTCACCGGCAGAGCGAAACGATTTCTCCACATACTTGGAGAGCAGCTGTACGATGAAGTGGAGCGTTTACTCAGCTGTTAGCAGGGCGAGAATTACTTCCACCGTTGCATTTTATCCAAATAAGCAAAGAGGGGCTCGGACGCGGTCCTGCACTGGAATTCCCAACTACAACCCGTGCCCGTTTCGTTGCAACGAAATGAAGGCGCTGCGTCGACCTCTCATCGTCGCCTCTTTGTACGCTCCCGCTCGCACGACCTCTTATCTAGATTAATCTGCTCTCACGCGGCAACTGTCTTTTTTATTATATATTTTTTTTCCCCGGTCCCGACACTAAAAAGCTTTTGTCTCTTATTATTTCGTGCTCCTACAGTTGGCTATTTATTTCGAAGCTTCCCGAGCGGAGAATCCACTGCCGAATAAATGTTTCTGGAATTTGCATTTCTCATTTCGCGCGGCTATACAAGAGATACGCTTGCTTTTAGTGGCTTCCGGTTTCTCCACCGCACGAATAATGCTGTACGAGGGAGATTGTAGATATTGATATTAATTATTCGAGTCTCGACTCATTAGCGCAGGATTATCTTGAGGGTTTTCTCATCCTCATCGCGAGCATGTCTAGCTAGTCATAATCATTTTATTCTCCACCCGCGAAGGACGGACATACGGATGGCGAGATAGCGGTAATGACGTCAACGAAAAACCTCGACGAACGAGAAAACAATGAGTCGCCCCTCGATGCTGGTAGCAAATGGCTGTGAAGCGGCGAGAGGATAGAGAACTTCGAGCAAAAAAAAAACATTCTCACGGGCGTTCGGAGCTTTGAGGAGCAAAATATCTATTTTACGAGCGCCAAAATACAAACGTCGAAAACGATCGGCTTAATAACGCGTGTAAGTTCCGTATGCTAAATTTCTTAAGACACGAAGAAAAACGACATAAGGATCGATCGGTTTTAGAATTATTCAGACTAGGGAGAAAATCCGCGAGTCTCGTTAATCATCCTTAATTATCGCTTCATTAGTCGCTGTTGGCTCGCGTCGTTTCGAAATTTTAAACCGTTTCGATTAATCAAGAAAATCCAATATCGTCATCCTCGCGCATTTTTTCTTTTACACTTCCGGTAAGAGCGACGAGAAGGTCGAGACGAACAGTGGCGATGAGATTGCAATAACAGAGGTGCATCCGATCCAGCGCATCCGTCAGACGGTAAAAAACGTGTACATTTCACGATGGTTTGTTGCCGACAAACGCCAACAATTTTCTCGTTAATAATACACTGATTTCGTGTTCAAATCGAATACGCTTCGTTAACGAAACAAAATTGTCGAATTGAGAAGAATAAAAATTGTAAAAATTTGCAGACGAAAACTGTTTGTTGAATCTTCGATTTTAAGAAATATTTTTTTGTTCTCTACCGTGTACTACGTTTTTCCCTAAACGTCTTATCATCGTGACCCGAATACTCGCGCGACTTAAGAACAAAAGACCATCGCGGAGAGCTCTATCCCACCGGAGTAGAAGATCATTCGGCATAAAAGCTTTTTCGCTTTCGCTGAATGGGCCTTCGTACACTTTCCGGAGACTCGGGCTCTCTCTTGGCCGTCACATCGTTTTGTATAAGTAATCCGGGATGAGCTTCTCGATCTTCTGAAGTCATCTAATACAACCTCGTTCGCTTATCCTCGACGATATATTATTATCATTCTCTTTTTTTACATCTCCCTTAACCGGAATCACGCTCCCGAGAAAACGAGCTGCAAACGACAGTAATTTCCGGGGCCATTTTCCCGTTAATAACCAAATAATCGTTTGTGCGTTTACTGTGCAATCGAAGCGCATTATATCGCGCGATGCGATATGTTTTGTACGTATTATAATCGAGCGTTATAGTATCATTCGAATTAGTATTATATCCGCCGATCACGTACGTGTAAATGGGGTACGTGATGGGTATGCAATGGTAAATGGGGTACAATTTCCGCTAGGAAATCGGAGGGATGTAATATTTTCCATTGGAGATGCAATGTATCGTGAATTGCAATATTTTTCCGCATGGTGGTTCGAGTGCAGTTGGTCGGTAATGAAAATTTCGATTTATCCACGTAATTCTTACGCACCGATTCAATAACATTTACAAGCGCTAATTCAAGAAATCTTTCCGGAAACGATTTAGCCCAAGAGATATACCGCCCGCGGCAGGTGCGAGGGTCGAGGTTTCGAGAGATTTTTTTTTTTTTTTCTTCATCCATTTTCCCTCTCGAGCTTTTTCATCGCTTTCTCCGCCGGACCCTTCGCAACTTCCATTATTTAGGTCTTGAATGCACATTGCTCACTGGAAATTCAATATCGGGAACCCACGACCTCCCTCTCTTTCTTACCGACCACTCGAGGCGTTCATCATTAAAGATTACCCAATATTTCAGTGAATACCGTGGGGAGTGCTGTATAGCGCTTCGGTAAGGGTTATGCCTTCGGCAATGTTTCAAAATCTCATTATTAAGGCGCCCTACCACGCGAGAGTTGCGACCTCAGTATAACCATATCGAGACGGAACCCGAAGATTTCGAACCGCATAAATTTTACTTTTCGCCGATAATTCGATAACTTACTACTTCGTTGCATTCAATTGGGGCCATCGATATTAATTATCGTGATTGTCAAATTTACGAATGACGTATATAATTGCGAAAAGCGAGAGAGCCTGCGGAAACCGTGGGATTCTCTGGTCGTCGGAGAAGTTTGAGGAAATGGAATATGTCATCGTTCACTCGTTGCGATAGGCGTCGTTTGTCATAGTCGTAACTCCCCGGGTGGCCCGGACACTCGGCATCTATGAGATTAAACTGTGAAAACATGGAAAACGGCGGAGAAACTGTTTCACGTATACGCGAAAAAGTTTTCCGTTGATATCTCTCACGCGCTAAAAAAACATATACGATTCGTATGATTATTGTTCGAAGAAAGAATAATGCCTCGGATGAAGGTAAAATTGTTTCGTCGTATCGGCGCGTCTCCTGAATAGGAAATAAGTGAGGAATACTTTCGATTTTACGCTGTAGTTACGAATTTGTCCGAACGGCGAAAGAACGGTCATATTTCATTGTTTTTTTGTGGCACACAGCGTGGTCCGTGCCGTTAAGCTGCGAAACTGTGAAAGTCGTAGCGATAAATTGTCGAAGCCATTGAATAAGAAAGCAATTTCCCCTTCCAGCGATATTATCATTCTGCGTGAGGTTTACATAGCGCGTGCTACATCGGTGCGTAATACGAGATTTTTTGGAAATATCTAAACGCCTGCGATAGCTGTGTAACGGAGGCACATGTGAGTTCGCCCTCGTTTCCCAGTTATTGCGATGAAAATAGTTGCCACGTTGAGTCGATCCACGGACCAGCCCTCCACCGCCAATCCACAGCAAACGGGAGAATGTATAACGCGAAAAACAATTTCGATTGGGAGTGGGAAAAGCGTGGTTCCGCTCGAGCTTCCCTGATCGAAAACACAAGCGGGTTTTGTGCTGAATATAAAGGGCGTGGGATGTACGCGAAACGTTACACAGTACGTATAGGGGCTGAGTGGGGCAAAACGGAACGGTGCCCTCCACTTTGAATGGAACTTTTTTTACGCTAAGCGAAACTTTTATAGAAATTGACCATTTTGCCTCGGGGTTCCATTTTGCTGCCTTCGTGCTCCCCGAGACTTCGAGTATCGCTTGATAAGGTATATACAGTGGAACCATCAAAAACCCATTACTTTTCTTCCAACGAACGATACACCGCACTCGATTCGACAACCAAAAATACACACTTTGCGGAAGACGTATAAGACGTATCTTAAGTTTACACGAGATAAGACGCGACTTCGAGGAGGGTCTTCGGAGAGAAATTTCTTCCACAAGTCTACGCAGTGTATCGACTTTATGGAAACTATTATTAGGTACTCGGTCAAGCAGGTCCTTTTCTTTACAAAAAAAAACTTTCAGATTTTTGTGAGTAATAATTTAAGATTTCAGAGTGGATGGAAGATTCTTGGACGTTACAGTCTTTGGGGAGAGAATTTTCATATTTCTTAAGTGCCACGTCAGAGTAACTTTTTTTAAGCACCTTCATGTATAATTGGCACATTCACATCTCTACCACTCACAACACTTCAATTTGAATAGGGTAGAAGTGGTGAATATGGCCCACCTCGATTAACACGTAAATCAATGATATATGGACCGGGCCATATTCCCTACTTTTACCCTAGTGTTATTTTTATTCTCATAGAGGTTTTTTTCTGGTAGAGATTTTTTTGAACGCCCATATTCCGGTAGAGTTAATGCCGACTCGTTTGTTGTGGTAGTTTTTTTTCATACAGTGGTAGAGATTTTGGATAGAGTTCCGTTCTAGCTCTCTAAAGACGTTTTCTGGTAGGGTTGTGGGTGATCGAGATGTAAATGTGCCATATAATTTCTAATAATGATATCGACAGAGGGTGATCACTTAGATGAGGCGCTGGATAAAACGAAACGATGTCGCAGAGCGAATGGGGGTTAAACGCGTGCAACGCTTTAATACGCCCACTATAATCAGGCAGCGTCAATGAGCAAGTCAAATGAAAAATAAATGTGTTTCCGTTGACCCGCTCCTCGCTCCGGTCCGGTAAAATCCTCTTTCGCCGGGCCGGAACTACAGTGCCGCGCGGAGGGAAAAAAGAAAAGCGTATTTGAAAGAGTCCCTGGGCGGTCGTTTTCTTAATGCAGTCTCTCAATTAGTAAAGATCGGCCGCGCGCTCGTTCACTCTCTTCTGCCGCGGCTCTATCCAATTATCCTTCGTTTTCTGCTCTTTTGCCGGCCGCTCGGGCGAATATTGTTTGACTGTGTTACGTAGTTTTCAGGAAATTATACCCGACGGCCGAGAACATAATTTCGAAATAAAAACCATTAAAATATGCAATTAAGAACATTCTTTGAAACACTTCAATTTTTTGTTAGAAACAATCTTAAGGCTGATGACCTTTTGTCCCTTTTTCTCCGTCCTGCAACGTCACAAAAAAAAAGTAAAAAAATTAAGTTTTGCAGAATTTTCAATGGAAAGCAAAGATGACGATTTTTGAAAATCGGTCGGTAATTCAATGTATTCAGTAAAGTATGTTTTCCCAGGCACCATCCTACCTTTTTTTCCTGGTGGTTATGAATCCGTCGCTCATTTGACGCCTCGCTTAATAATTTGTACGGAAACCAGCGACAGAAAAGTAGAAGACAGTTACCTCCTATTCTCCTCCGAGCTCGAAGATTCCACGAGGGCCGGAAGTGCGGATGGACGACTGGAAACTAATACAAGTTATCCACTGGAGCGAGGTCGAGTTTCCGCGAAAGGGCAGGAACTTCGCTCGAAACGCCGGATTGTCTCTCTTGGCGCGTAATCAGTTGCCAACAATTAAATTCTCCGCCGTTCAATCTAATTGAGTATTGCATAGCGTGAAAGTGGTCAATACGGTCCGGTCCATACATCATCGATTCGCGTTTTTGTCGAGGTGGGCCATATTCGCCACTTTCACCCGTGCACACAGGCGCGTGCGCGGGCTACGGAATAAAATTTGGTAAAAGCGTTGATACGGTTTTGCAATAGGGGTGAATAAATAACAAATATATTGGATGTTTATATCCAGATGAATGTTTATTTCACAACGCAGCTTTATATCGGAACGTTTCGAATCTACATAGATTCGCGACACGCCAGTTGAAACAAATAATCTCGTATAAACCCACAACAAAGCTCGTCGAATTGCAAACAGTGCATTTATTGGGCTCAGTTTGCATAGTTGGCAATTCAATTTGCTACTTTGATGAGAAACTGAATCGTACAAAGTATATATAATTATTCCATCGCCGTTGCTCAACAATTGAATGAATAGTGTAAAATATAGCGTTATATATTTCCTATTAATTCCTGTCTTCGAACAATCGTAAAATCGTATTAACCGTTCATTGAAATTATCAAGACGAATTGATTGTGCCTCACATTAACTAATCTTGGGTATATTCACAAAACAATCAGCTCGTGGTAACGCTTATCCTAATCTCGCACCGTTAGTCAACCGGGGGTCGTCTTCACGGAGACTCAAGGAATTTCGGATAGGTTCATCCTTGCGTCTTACGAAGAGGCTTCGTTTAAGGGATAAATCAGTAAATTCAAGATCCATTAAATATAGAATATACGTCGTTTATCATTCGCTCTGTAACTTCATTCGTTCGTGTGTCTCGTCAATTCTCACGGAAATGTGTGTATCTGTGTGTGTGTGTGCATCGGTGTAAGAGGTTGAAGTAGATACACTTACATCACGTACTGTTTTTTTTTACATTAGGTACAATTAGAATAAATATAAATTAGCATGCATCGTCGCACGATTCAGCATTGCTAAATGTGAGAATTATGATTTCATTTATTGCCATCGATAGTTGAAAACTCTTTGATATTCATATCTAAGGTGTCTTTGGTTTTTTTTTCACTCGTTATTTCAGTATCATCAATGTTTGTGAATTTGTTTCGCTAACGTATAATTCGATTATACACACCAAGGAAAAGTTTTAGTATCGATACGTCAGTCACTTCTCCCTCGTCGAAGGCTTCACAGTCGCCAGAGGTTCTCGATGGGGCGCCGTTATTTGGGAAACCACGAAAGTCTCAGGTAAGGTCGACTACTTTGTGCGGGCTAGGCATTTTAACTTTTTTCCTCTCACAAATACACTCCGAGGTTTATCTACGAGGTTTAACTACGACTAAGGGTGTTACTCACTTCCAAGTGGACAATATCACGGAAGAAACGAATTACGCATACAACACGTTACGATATACGCGTTTATCATGTGAAAATTTTTCTTATCGCTGACCCATCGAATAGACTTTAATTTACACTTTTTTTTGTTGTCGAAATTAATGACTTTGACAGATGACTGGAATTTTTGGTCCTTAGTTTAGTAATTCTTTTATCTTCTTTACACATACAGATTATAAACAACGAAATTATCGTATCTATTTCATTTTAGACACATATTAGAATATATTCTACAGCCACAATTTCTCCGATCCCCTCGCACCTTCCGATAATTGTTCCGTATTAATTAATTTGTACAACCAGCTAGTTCTCACCTGCGTAACTTTGATTCATTTAGCGTATATTTTCCACCATCGTTTTTTTTATTTTCTTAATTGCTATATTTAGTTTTTATGTAAATATGAATATATGTAAATATATATGACGTACAAGGAGCGTAAGGTGAACGATTAAGAATTATCGATCGATGGTTGTTTATACGAAAAACCAACGTCGATGTATCAACGTCGACTATTCTTAAACGCCTTACACGAATCACATTGACTTTTGTTTTTGTTGTTGTACATACCGAATTCTACATGTTTTCAGTTTTATTCTTTCAGTCTAATCTCTAACACCGTTAATGTTTCTATATAAAATTTTATAATACATATTTACACTTGCACTCAACTGTTTCGTGCCTCGCAACACCGTCCGTCTCGAGTGTATTTTTCGTTATTCTAAAAAAAAAAAATTTAATCAATTTCTCGCGGCTGCACAACGCTATCGACGTTACAGCGATGAACGAACTAAAGTATCGCGATACGCACAGTCCAGTCTCACATGACCGACGTTCCTGCATATGTCGTCGAAGACGCAGTAAAAAAAATGTTTTGTCCATTTAACAAACATTTCCTGCCCACGGAGACCCACAATTATTTTTCTTGTCAATTTAACAATTTAACGTTGAGGAACGAAATTTACACCTACAAAAAAAATTGTAAAATGACCAAGAAAAAAAGAAATGAACTTCGGGGGACAAGAAATGGTCGTTAAATGTAAAAAGCCTTTTTTATCGTGAAGGACAGTTCGAGGGGTAAGAATAGGAAAAAAAAATTAGCTGTGATCGTCAGTCTACTGTTGAGCCCGAGCGCAATGGCTAAAAGTGTGCGGAAATTTGATTTATAGAACCGTACGCTGGTGGTAGTGCGACAAGCCGTACAGCGTGAATAATACATAAAGTCAATCCATATTAAACTTCGTCCTTCTCACATAAAAATAAAAATAAAAATTTAAAGGTCAAGCATCCTTCGCGCATTAAAGTACAAGTCGAGCTCAGCAGTCCCGCGGTCTCACCGCGGTGGACGCGACGCGAAGACCCCAGGATTGTTTCCTCGGAAAAATTAAATCCTCGACTTTAATATCGTGACCTCGGTAAAAATTTATTTAGAACAAGGTCCCGTCCCGAGGCGTCTATACACGTGCAGATATGGAGGAGTGTCTTTGGTCGCACTCGATTCGCGTCCTCACCCGCTGCGGCGCCCCGCCGGATTGTCAATGGATTCGCGGGAATTATCGCTCATACATTCTCCTCGGGGTGGGTTTTTTTGTCTCCCTCCGCGACAGGAAATTGCGCTTTCGTGCCCGGTCGACGCTGCACCCAGAAAAATAATTTATTTGAGAGCTACCGTTTATTCAGTTTAAGTAAAATATTTATTTCATTTAAATAAATATTTATTTCATTTACATAAAAATTTACTTAATTTAAATAAATATTTATTTAAATCAAATAAATATTTTACTTAAACCAAATAAACGGTGGCCGGTAAATAAATTTTTTTTTTGGGTGTGCAACCGCGCGGGACGATACTTTTTAATTTCGTTTTCGACGGCCTCACGCGACCAAGTATTCCTAAAAGAGCTTCCCGTTCTGTCTCCCACGATTCCAGATTATGATCCTAATTTGTTTCTAGGGGCAAGCAACGATGCCTCGACTATCGCGAGAAACCTCACCGTTCATCTACCATCATAGTAAAACGGACCTTCCAGCTCGTTTGTAATTTCACTACCGCCCGCCTCGCCCCGAGAGACAAATATATGTATATAATAATCCGGAAAATTTTTTCACCGTCGTGCAACAGTCTCGAGACACGGAGTTGATTAAATTTTTCCTCGACGGTGTGCCCGCGTCTTTCTCGTAAATTGCAAAGACGCAACCCTTGGCTAAGTCATGATAACCTTTCATCCTCGCGGGCCGCTGCAGTTTCAGTTCTCTCCGTCGCCCGGTTGCTCCCTCGCGAGTAAACAAGCTATCGTCTGGTTGGTAGCTTTCTCTCCCCCCTCTCTGTTTCTACATCCCCAGAGCTTTGAATATACCAAAGGGTAGCGGAGGCTCCGGGCTGTTTGCAAATTTACCTCGTATTCCCGTCTATGGCTCTTATAATTTCACGTTTATTTCTCGACGGTAAGGGAAGTTGACGTAACCGTTAAAGAAGGGATGAAAAAGAGTCTGAATAGAAAAAAAATTCTTATCAAGCCACGAGCTATTAATATTTTAAGGGCAATCACATCGGTTAAGAGTGGCGATTCATGGGCGGCTTCTCGAAAAGTTTGATTGGTCGCGACGAAGCAAGCTCGCGAAACTAATGAGCGCGTCTCTCCGTCGCTCTTTGCACTCAATTAACGTCACCATTCGCCCAGGGTCGAAGGTATAGCGGGAAAGATCTTCAAGAAAAAAATGAATGCCGTCGTCGCCAGCGGCGACGTTGGAAAAAAGGTATGAATTGAATTGTCTAAAATCACCTCGAGGTATACAGGAGAGGTTCGCTACTTGAGGTTTCACTTCCCGGAGGGTTGAAGAGCCGCGAAGAGTTCCTGCGATACCGGCGAACGCCGAGAGCTTATAGACGGGAAGATTCGCGGGCTGCGGGGCGTTTACCGCTCGAGTTTTAATGGATCTACAGCGAGAAAACTGCGGGAAAGGCACAACGAACCGGCGATCGTCGCGATATCTGCGACCTATCGATCCGACCTATTCATTTCCATTTCGACTCGGGCAGCGAATACCGGGCTGTTGCTGGGCCCTATTATTTCATTATCAATGCTACCTGCTTTGCCAACCGAGTTCCGCGCATAGACGACGCTTCGAGTACCTACTTGTTATTGTTCCTTTTTTCTTTATTAATAGTATTTTTATATACGGATCATTCTTTTTTTTTCCAACGACTCCGAACGAGAGACTTGAGACCCTCGACGTCGATTCGAGGTCGATCGAAATCACTTCGCGCCCATCGACGTTCTCGAAGCCCGCTGGCAGTGGCTCGCTAATTAGCTTCACTTGGCAGGCATAGAAGGGCGAGGCTCATTGTTGGGGCGGCTCGTTTTCCTGGGACGATTTTACGATAATCGCGCGGCGCCGCTATCGTCACAATTTCACTAATCGGTCGGATAAGGCAAAAGTCTCTCACTCGTAAAAACGGATTTATAAAAAATCATCGACAAATCAACCACCAGTAACTTATTGCATTCAGAATAAATGAACACACTATTAAGCGTCGATGTTTGTTACGTGCTTCAGGAAGGTTGGAACAGTTTTGAAAAAAGTAGTTTGAAACTGAGAATAAGAATGAAAGGTAAGCTTTAAATAAATAATTATGGGTACCTCATGCGGCTGAGACCAAAGACCGAAAAAGTATAGCAAAGTTACTTACACATGTGCAGGAACAGAAGCTCCTTCGCTACAATTTCGAAGGTGATTCAAATTTAGAGGCCCAAAAAAAATTTTCCCGGGTCCGTTTCTATCCGCAAAGGCTCAAGAGCAAACGACGCCTATGATGAGTATTTGTGTGTTTCATGTTTGTGCGAGTTGTGTGAGGTATCGAAGAGATAGAGGTAGCATTTTATTTTATTATTATTATTATTTTCTTTCACAGCGAGTGCAGAGTTATATAGGTATATGTACAGGAATCGTTCGCGTTTTTGTGTTTTATGATAGAAGATTAGAAAACGTATAATAGTCACCTATAATAGATCCGATTGAAGATTTTTTTCTTCGTCTTTACAAGAACTTTATACACTTGGAGTCATTTTACTTCAGTCGTGTACTCTCTCTGTCGACCCGAGGACAAATGTCGTGCGAAGTCTTATCCTCCATTAGTATATCAATTCCTTCTTTACACCTTATTTCGGCCGAATTTATGTCGGTGGACACTCGGTAGATGGAGAAAGATGCGACAAGATTTTTATCGATACATTTTTGTATTCGTCGATACAAAAATAAAAGCCACGATTTCCACTTTTACTTACACTGCACAAATTGTCCGTATAATAATTTACCTGCAATTTACGAAGTATCCATTCAGGAACTGATAGATCAAATTTAATATACAAGCACAAGTTAAAATCGATGCCCGGTGTACTAAATTGAACTTGTCAGTAGTTCCGAATATACCGAATTATGAATTTCAACTCAATTTTGTACAGTAATTTTTTTTTGATATATCATTTCACGCGTGAAAAAATTCACAGTTTTGTGTATTAATTTTGTAAAGAAAATATTAACAGCGTTTAGTAAGTATTCGTTAACTTTTTTTTGCCAAATTCGAAAGTCCGTCTCACCCCATCTTTCTCCACTGTAATCCGGTTCGATATTGCTCGCAGCGATGGCGCACCTTCGAACCGACTGTACCCTATCCGTCTCGTATACAGACACTCTCGTGTTCCAAAGTTTAATGGTTGGTAGTCGACTCCGTGCGGACCTCGGGGTCGCACGATGATTTTCAGTTCCGCGATATCTCGCTCTCGTCCCACAAGAGTCAAAGGCGACCTTTTCGTACCTGCGGGAGCGATCGTCGTATTGCGAGTTTGCTCTCCTAGTGCGGGGGTTGGACGCTCGAAACTTTCGACCAACAACATCGATCATCCTCGTGTCCGGCACGAGCTCTGCTCTCCACTTGAGGGCGAGATTTTGGCCGACGCAGCCTCCCAGCGCTCGTATAACTTTCATAATCGGATCAGGTCGAGGTAATTTGGTAACTCGTTAACGCAGCAACATTCGCGGAAGCGGCAAAGCCGTTCTAGATGCGATCGTGTAAAATATGCTTTGGTGAATGTAAACTCGAAAATCGAATTAACCTCGAACCCCTCCGTCAAATACGCCTCTCCGCGCCTGGTACGCCCCGTCCGCGCAACTTCCGGTTGCCCGCGAGGATCGCCGATTGACTCTCGAAGATACGAGACTTTTAGAAATTTCGACTTCGGGCTCGGGAGGGTGGAAAGCTACGGATTTAATGTAACGTTGTACCGCAGCATCGCATTACGCATCTCGCCATTACTGGAGCGGCAAAACCCGCGAGAGCTTAACGGCCAGCGTTACTTCATGTAATTTTTTTTTGTTATAGACAGTTGCGTGTACTGTGTATCGCATCGTGTGCGTCTCGTTGCCAAAACCCATTCGCTGAGCTTCTTTCACGTGGAGCAAGTAACTGCTTAAGGAAAGGGTTCGATTTCAAACTCGCACAAAAAAAAAAAAAAATTCCCGATAAAAAAAAATTGGCTCGAGAATCGCTCACGAATCATGTTCGTAACGGCGTTCTGATCGTGTAAAAATATCACCAATATAAAAAAACTGTATGGAACGTTCAATTCTTTTTATATTATTTTTTAGTATTTTGTGCTTTACAGAATTGGAACTCTTACAATTTTTTATACTCGGACTTTGGCATCGTTACGAGCAATGAATCGTGGCGGATGTTTGACCCAATCTTTTGTTGCCGAGAAAACAAAAATAGAAAACGCTTTGTCGTCTGTAATCGATGAAACTCATCCACTTAAGCTTTCGGTCTCGAGCAAACAAAAAATATACCGTCGAAACACGTCCGAATTAAATAAAAATTTTGGATATCGGGATCTTTGAAAGTCGATCTCGCGATTACCTCGATTCGTCTCGAAGATAATTCAGATCTGCGAGATAAAGATTTTTCTCTCTGAAGGAGAGATGCATCTGGGGCGATGTAAGTAATGCGCATTTTTCGATTCCATAGATTCACCGCGTTCGACTTTATAAATTCGAGGTATAAGATATTCGTAGGATGAGAATATCGAGGGAGCGAACTTGTGTCGCAGAGATCGTCGTTCCCGTGTCGGGGAACTTCCGCTCTCTCGCTGGCTGGGAGGTTTCAGGAAGCAGGAAACGAGAACTGGGTGAAGAAAATATCGATTCGGTTAGCGAGCGTGAACGGTACGGGGTTGCCGATGCTGCAGAGACCGTCGAATGGGTTTGGTATAAAAAAAAAAAAAAAAAAAAATCGAGACACACGTCGATTCAGAATATTGAGAATGTGGTTGCCACGAGATGTTGAGTTACCGCTGGTATCGTTACAGTTTCTGCTCCCGCTGCTGCTCGCTGGTTTTGCTGTTTCTGCTGCCTCGCTGCTCGCTGGTTTTGCTGCTTTTGCCGCTTCCGTTGCCTCGACGAGATGCGAGCTCCTCCACCCTAAACCCATTCCTACATGTAGTGACGACCTGCCATTCGTCGTCCGACAGCCCTTCGTCTTCTGCACAGTAGCTTCTTAAAGGCGTTCCTGAATTCCGGCGAGAATACCGTGTAGATTGCCGGATTCAGGGTTGAATTGAAATACCTGTAAAAAAAAAAAAACGAACGTGTCAAAAAACTTAAGGAGCCACAAAATTTATGTGCTGTGTTGTGCCCGCAAAGCATTTTTCGGTTCCTTGCAGCTACGCGCTCGTAGCCTTTTCGACCTACGGATTTGCAAACGAAACACGAAATTGAACTAAATTGATGTCAACCGATTTTCCCGTCGTCTTCTTCGAAGAAGCACCGACTTTTCAGTTTCTTTCATCCGCGATTCCGAGCGCCGTCGTCTGCTGTGCATCCGCGGCAAATCGTCCCCTCAATGAAACGTTGAGCTGGGGAATAAAACGAAATTTATTTTGCTAAGAAGCTCGAGACTCCCTCCCGCGATTTCAATGAAAGGATTACTTCAAAGTTTTGCATAAAAACCGGTAACCGTTGCCACGACGAATGGCGCGGCGAATGAGCGTTTTTTTTTTT
>JAPYZD010002645.1:0-28110 GCA_030522725.1 Ichneumoninae sp. B BG-2022a
TCGATATGTATCATGCTATATCGCTTAACACAGTTTGACTGTTCTGTTATCCGAATTTTCGTTAATCCGAACGAGCTCCGGTCCCAATTGGTTCGGATAGTCGAGGTTCTACTGTACTCCGCGCGCGGGCATGCTGCTTTATCCGTTTTATCCGAGCCTGCACGTCGGTCAACGCGGAGGGCTCGGATGAGGTGGGAGCTTCGGATAACGCCGATGCTCCGATAATCAAAGGTCGGATAAGCGCGGTCCTACTGTATTGTCCTACGATTACAAGCTTAATTTTACTGAAAAAAAATTATATTTTTCTTCATAGTCCAATGAATTTTTTTGTTATTAAATTGCTATCCCTTTGTGCCGAGTGGAGGAACGTCGATGCGAAAAGCTCGAGGGATATACGAACGGTATGTAATGCGGATGGTTGGTGAGTCGCTTGGATGCGGTACCACTACAACTATCAGCGCCGGTTAGGTTGGTTACGGAGCGGTGGATTTCACAGATCGAAGGAGGCTCCTACGTACGAGTCCCCCGGCCAGAAGGCAATTAGGATAATTAAATAATAATTGAATGGAGGGAACGGTTGGCTGGAACTGAGAGAAGGGATCCCGACAGCGGCTATCCAGCAGCAGCACCGGCAGCAGCACCAGCAGCACGGGAACCACGCCCAGGAGCATTCGTTCGTATCTCGGCCAATCGGGCGAGCACCAGACTCCCGCGCGGCCCGCGTGCAACTAACTTCTCTCCTCTCGGCCCTCGGCGAGAACGGCGAACGGATCGAGAACTTTTACCTCGTCCTACAACCTCCATTGCTGAATTTGACTCAATACAACCTACGGCTATTTCACGATACAATCGATCAATCTTAATGCATTTTCGGTAAATCTAACGTAAAAATAAAATTTTGGAATCCCAGAATTAAATTTTTAACAAAGGAAAAATTAACCACTCGATCGTTAGCTTTCGAGCTTTATCGTCGAGAATGTTTATTTTTCCTTTGGATTCTCTCGCCGCAGACGGGTTCGTGGTAATAATTAACGTTGACATTTCGATACAATTGTCGTTTATTTTAGTTATTATATACATTAAACTTTTGATTAAAGAAACGCATTCGATTTGGTCAACTTCGGTTTACCAATGCGGATTAAAAAAATGTGTACATTTTTAATCGACTCAAGAATCAGTGATGTAGGATAATGCGTTGTTCGGAACGCTATAACCAATCGATCTTAATGCGTTCTCGTTAAATTCAACGTAACAAATTAATTCGAAAATCTAATAAAGGTATTTTAAAAAATTGAAAAAAATTAATCGCTTGGTCGTTGACTTTCCAGCTTGATCGTAAAGAATTTTTATTTTCCCGATGGACTCGCATGTTACATACGCGTTCATGGTAATAATACAAATTCACATTTCGATATAATTTTCTTAATTTTAGTTATATAAATAAAATGTTTTTTTGGTAAAAAAAAAATGCATTCGATTCGATGAACTTTCGTGAACTCTAACGATGAAAAAATGTGTACATTTATCCAAGAATCAGTGAGATAGGCTAAAGCCTTGTTCGCAACGTCTTTCTTTCGGAAGTACGTTAACGATCTTCGGGCACGCAGCTATGTCCAATGTCGGAATACAATATCGAGGCTCTCCCGCCCGTCGGCACGGCGTTACTACTCCAAAGTCGTTTTATTCGTGCCACGTAGTAGACGTGCAATTAGCCGAGGCGTTAAAGGTATTCTGCTCTCTTTGTGGAGGAAAAGGCCCCGTAATTTAAATATCCGCGATACACTGCCGGTCGCGTTGCTGCTGTGCTTGAAAAGAAAAAAAATGAAGTTTTATATACATCGTAGATATACACAGATATCCAGTGTAGGTACCAGAAGCACGGTTTGTACGTATATGAGCTCTTCCGCCCCCGCCCGCGCACTTTTCACGCGCAATATGAATAAAACATCGTTCGAAGCGCGAGTCCACGATACTGCCAACCATAGGTGCCGTATAACCTAGCCGGCAATATGTGGTACACAAACCATGTTACAAGAGAGCCCTTTTCGTTAGTCAGCGCGCGCGCGCGTTACCAAGCTGCTCGCTTTTTTCCCTTTACCTCTATGAATATCATCCGCAATGCCAACCGCCGTGCTCATCCGCTCCCTTAATTGTCGCGGACGTTATACAGTTTTCGCACGGATTCGCGTGAGGTCTAACATTCCCGTTTATGCCATTTTCATTTTATTTTTTCGCAAAATTTCAAAACTTCGTACAAGTAACAAGTCGACTTTGTAATAAATTGTATGGGGAATTTTTATTTATCTTCATTTAATCTCTCTTCGGAATTTAGATATGTAGGGTAAAAGTGGTGAATATGGCCCACCTCGATTAACACGTAAATCAACGATATATGGACCGGGCTATATTCCCCACTTTTACCCTAATGGCTATTTAAACCTTTTGCGGTATGGGGGAGGGGGGGGAGGTGGGGGGGGGGGCGGACGAACCAGTAATTCCCTCTAACTAAACCTAACAATATAAGAAAATTCTATAATATCTTAAATTCTTTGACAACTCTTTGATTTTGGGACTTATTTGATAATTTAGCGAGCCGCGGTCATCCACTGCTCTAACATAAATTCAACTCCATGCAAACTATCCGTCACTCGTACTATCCAAGTAAGAATAGCCGGTACAAAAATACTTCTATTATAAAAATTTCTAGAAATATAACAACAATTTTTTTTCCGCGAAGCCTCGGCTTCTGTTCCTGATTTAGCTTCACCTCCTCCCCTCCCCTCATCAGTTATATATAGTCTCTCGCGCAGTCGCGAAAATTCGCGAGGCTGTGCCGCGTAGGGCTGCCCCACAGAAATCCGCGATTCTCCTGCTGGGCCACGGGGCACACCAGAGGTGCGGGTAATGCGCTATTCCGTCTCTCGCTCTTCCTCCTCCTCTCCCCTTCTCTCTCTGGCTGGGTGTGAAAATCGGTGTGGGAGTAGGGATGCGCGATGTCGCGCGGGAGCGAACTCTCGCGCTCGCGCGCCACCCTTTCTCCCTTTGCCGAGGGTGAGAAACTCGTCGCTCGTTGAAAACAGCCTCTCCAACACCGTCGTCGCTCGTGTATGTGTGCGTTGTGTATTCCCGCACACGGCCCGCACTCGTGCCGATGGCAGAACGGTGGATGAAAGGGGAACGGCGCATTTTCCTCTTTCTCCCTTATCCTCCTCTATATGCACACACTTCTCGCATACTTCTCACCGCGCATATATATATGCACGGTATGTATTTTAGTAGCCCGCCCTCCGACGAGTCGGAGGGTGAGATTGCCGCCATTTTACAGGCGGCCCCGTCGGAGTCCGCATAACGATCAGAGACTGTCGTGTTTATCAAAGCTTTTCTCCGCCATCTGCATAATTTTGCTACACCCCGCCCGGTCCGGACGACTGCGACGAGAGAACTCCGAGAGCGCCGGGGAAAGGCGAGAAATAACAGCGCCAAAGAGAGAGCCGCTGGCTTGTCGAGTGGATACCGCCCGGCAGCGCTATATCCATTCTGTTCCCTTTATGCACAGCACGGAATCGTGAAAATTTAACGCGGTACCGAATAAATTGTCGCGAAGAGGTATTAACCGTGTCGAACCGGCTGAGTGTCTTGGGTCGTGTTAATCAACTCTTCTGCTTCTCTACTCCCGATAAGTAGGCACTTTTTGCAAATTTCTTTCTGTCGAATCCCCGTCGTGAAATCCAAGTCATTCGAAGGATCAAATCGTAATCCGAGAAACTTACGCAAAGATCACCGTATCAATAATAATAATATTTCACCCAAAAAATCATTTTGACCGATATCGGCGAATAAAAACCGAAAACTAAATATATCGCGAGCATGTTTTTTTATGATGTAGACATTTCACCTCGTACAACACCCACAAAAAAAATTTATTTGCCGGCCACCGTTTGGTTGGTTCAAGTAAAATATTTATTTGATTTAAGTAACTATATACTTAATTTAAATAAATATTTATTTAAATCACATAAATATTTTACTTTAACCAAAAAAACGGTGACCGTCAAATAAATTTTTTTTTCAGGGTGAAGTCTGGATAACTCTTTGGTCCATATCACATATATATACTCGCGATAAATATTGTTGTTTTCGCTTGTGTCACAAGTGTTCCATATTTGTATGACTTGCTTCATAATCGGTCTCAATCGCCATATGTAGGATTCAGGGTTCTTACATTTCCCCACCCCTTCGCTGCCACGTGCCCAGTCGCCCCTTTCGCCTCCTCCACATCGCACTGAGAGAGCTCATCCTGGCTACGGGTGAATTCCCAGCGCGGCCGTTGGAGAAGAAAAATATTTAGTGACAGCCACGAGGGCTGTGCTTGTGCGCTCTCCGCACCCACGGCGAGTAGGGTGGTTCAGTTATTAGGGTTCTTATTAACCCAGCATATGGATCAGAAGGGCGATCGAAGATAGCGATCTCGCGCCTCTTTCCCTTTTTCCCTTCTCCGCCACCGACACGGCTAACCCTGATCGTCAGATACAGCCCAGCGGTGCAGGCATCAGTTTTGCTGTAACAGGTCCTGTTTCAAGGGATTACATCCGAACGGTCCGTGACAATCTGCGACCCTCGATCTTCGAAATATCTCGTTTATCTATTGGTCCACTCTCCGTTACATGTAAATTCGTTCTCGTCCTGTCCCGCGGCGATTCTCCTCAACCGCATTCACAGATACGGTCGGTGTAATCGTATGTGACGCTCTCGACGACCAACGATCTTCTCGCGATGAGTTTGTGTCGTGAATTGATTGGCCTCGCGGCAAGTCTTAGCTACAGCAGTTCGGGCGATTTGGAGGCTCGATGAGCCCGTTGGCACTCCGATGCGGGACGAATTTTCGCGCCTGAGAGAATCGCGAGCGACTATCGGGGGAAATTGCCGGTTCAATAATTCAGGGGTTTCCCCGACTGGCGGGCCACAATGCAACCGCGGTAATGGAACTTGCACGACGCGCGGAATCGATCTATCATAGTAAATTGCACGGAACCCTTTTATCGTGGCCGCAGATCCGAGCCGGTAAAAGTACGAGACAAAGAGTAAAGCTCGAGCGAGCTTCGTGGGATGCCCGTGAGGACTTCCGGTGGAACTGCATAACAGGAAGTAATGGCTTAGTCACGATATTCGTTAAAATTAATTTGCGGTTCGAACATATCATGGGACATTCGATCTTAGGCTCCTCGTACTCCAGAGCATATGCGTACTCTCAGATGGGACTAGTTTTTATGTCCCACGAATAATTCATGACAATAGTTAATTCATAAAAATATAAATAAACATCTATAAAAAGTCCATGGATAAAAATAAAAACAAAATCTATAAGCGATCATAAAAAAAAAATGATTGCTGATACACAATTAATATGTTTCTTAGAGTCCAGCATCTGATAGTGTGAGCAATTTATCCCCGACTTTGCACAGCATCTTATCAGGCATTCCAGGCATAATTCGCCCGTCATCAGACCCAATCTCTCGCAACCCTAGAATTTATCGCTCTCCGGTGTCCGGAGTGATGCCTCGTCCATTCCGTTTGTACAGATTTTACCCGAGAATAAAGCTGGCTAGCGAAAAAAAACCAAAAAACTACGCGAGGATAAGATACAGAGATAAAGCGATAGAAAGCTTTTCGGTCGCGTACACAGTACGAGTATACCGAGTGCCGTTACGTACGCTCTTGCTTCCCCGGCGGAGCGGCGGGTGGCGAGGGCGCGAGGGGAGGTGGGTTCGGTCGGAGTAGTCTGATGCCGGAACGCCCGGGCGTCAAAAGCAAAGCTCAGAGGCAATCATGAGCTTTCGAATGCAAAACAGCAGATTTCCACGAGCGGCGGGAACGGCACTCGGGAGCACTTTTACATTTAAATGTAAACTCGGAAAGTGCGCCCGATGCTTCCTCGTCCGTCGTCGCCGTCGTCATCGCCGTCGTCGTTCTCGAAACCGTGAACGGATATGATATAACCCGCACACCCGCGCGATTCCACAGTAGTTGATACTGCGTTACATACACATCGCTCGAGCCAGTATCGGACGACCGTATGTTCCTTGTACAAACGTCCCACATACGCCCTTCCGGTCCCAGTTCCGCGACGCTCATACACTAAACTCGGGGGTTGTACAGCGAGGCGACGCTCAGCAGCGACACAGGCGTCGGAATTTAATATTTTACACCTCAAATGTTGGCCGTGTATTCTACATACATATACATGCATATACATACGTATACAGCACGCGCTGTACGCGAGAAATGCAAAGCAGTCCCCTTTCAGCTCGGATTGGATTTAAAACGCGCTAATTTGTTGAGCACACGGCTCGCGCGGCCCTCTCTCCGTTTCACTCGTAAAAATAGATATATATGTATATATGTATATATATACACAAACACGGTTTACCATCCACCTTCCGGACTCCACGTAGGTGCGTGCAATCCGCGGAGTCACTTGTTTTTACGATGCGTGAAGCACCGACGGCAGCTGGTTATAATTTTCCGTGTGTCCGTCGTGTATGTATAAATGTGTGAATTTTGGGTGATGCTCGGTACGCGTACACGCAACTGAGGGCGACGGACGTCGCGAGACTAATACGTTTTAGCGGGCGTGCGATTGTGGGTATATTTTGTAGAAGGTTTACTTTACCGGATGTATGTGTGTGTTTGTATATGTGTGTGCCTGTGGTACATACTATATGGGTGTACGCAGGGAACGGGCGCGTCGTATCGCATCTCTAAATTTAAAATCTACTTTGCATAATGCCCGAGGAGGGAGAGGCTCGACCCGCAGGCTCCGGCGCGGTGCTGCGATGCTCGTCGAGCTCCAGGACCGCCTAATTGCAGCTCGTTCAAGCCTCGAGACCCTTCGACACCTACACAAGCTGGTTTACCGGACATGGGAGCAAAATTCGCGGCCATTTTAGAAGTTCTTTGCGCGAGTTCACGGGTACGATATAAGGTGTATAAATCGGGTCAAAGGCAATAATAGGAATAATAATAATAGGAATAATAATAATAGGAATAATAATAATAGGAATAATAATAATAGGAATAATAATAATAGGAATTATAATAATTGGAATTATAATAATTGGAATTATAATAATTGGAATTATAATAATTGGAATTATAATAATTGGAATTATAATAATTGGAATTATAATAGGTATCAACGTTTCTTGTCCACAAACGTCCACAATTCTTTCCATATTGATGTTACGAATAATTTTTGTAAAATGAACACCAAAATAATTGTAGACATTTGTGGACAAAAAAAAGTATTAAATGCACAAATATTTTTTACTGTGTGTAGGAACAACAATAATATTCGTAATCAAAACTCCACTTCTTTTTTGGATGAAAAATATCCATATTTACGCCATGTCTTCTGGCACTTCCCGTTCGCCAGTTTAAGCTGCGAATATCGCGCCGCCGTAATCTAGCACGAGCTTCGAACGTTCCAACACAATTTCCGCTCGCTGAAGTTGTTTTCTTTTTTTTAAGTTTCGACGATACCAGTTGCGTGTGTGTAATGCGGAAGGCTTGTAACACTTACGAGGCCTCATCCTCTCAGACCGGAAGTTGGATAAGTACGAGAGGACCTCGTTTCCTCAACTTCTTTGTCTTGAAAATTCTTGTTAACGCTAACGAGTAAGAACACAGCGGATTAGAGACAATGTAGGAGTTCGCTGCTCGACGGGGCATGGGGGGGGGGGGGGGGGACGGGAGGAATGTATGGTAATTTCAACGGGAAATATTTGTGCAATAGCGTACGAGCTCAAAACGGAAAAAGAATATTCCAACGTATAACTTAATATAATAAATTAATGAATTAACGATCGCGAATGCTTTACAGTTTCATTAATCTCGCGCAAATCTTGTGGGCTCATCGGGTGAATTCGGAATTGTCCGTGAAATATTGTTAACACTCACCGTAGAACATGACTCGTCCCATAAATGCGTTACTGCAGCGAAACGTCCCGTATAAATTCGGTATCGGGGTTGTCTCTTATATGCCGGACAATGCCTAACCATTTTCCCCCCCAAAGTGCTGCGACGGAGGTCCGAGGAAAAGTCAGCGAACGACCAACGACGACGGTTCGGTCACGCTGTTTATCGTAGGCCATTTCCCGGGCGCGCACGGGTTTAATGTACTATTAAATGTGGCCCATTGTGTTCACCGTCCATCGGGTTCACAAATTTACTTCCTTCGACGCCCGCGGGACGAGATGAATCGCCCTTACCCGAGCGTCCGAAAAAAAGAAAGAATGAAACAGCCAGCACGTGCCGCGTCTCCCCGGCAAATTCGAAAGTAATGCGATTTCGCCCGCCTATTTCCGTTTTGTCAGTCATCGAGTGCAAAAACTCTCGGTCGTTCTTACATAAAACTCGGATTTTATTCGGAACATTGCGACAATACAAAGATCTTAATTTGAAGTTTTTTACAATTTTTGTAAACGAAAAGAAAAAAGCTCGTAGGGTAAAATTAATGGGTAACGGAAGTTCGTACCGAAGAAATCGCGGTTATAAATTAAGCGGTGACAACAAATAAATTAATATAACATTATCGGCTAGGACGCGTATTGCGGAAAATGATTATCGATTCTCTTGTTGTACATGCATTTTTGGACGAAAATTAGCCGATGATAACAATAATAAATATATGCAAGTGACCTGTGCTCAAGAAATTTAATAAATTTACAAAACCCATAAATATTATAAAGTCCAATAAATACCTCATTGAACGTCATTCGTCACACCGGTATACAGTTATATCCGAACAAACCTCATTTCGTCGCTCAGACTCTCGCGTACAATTGACATTCCAGGTCCGTTAACCATGATCATACGATAGCAAACGTAAGGTGAATATGAGTGAAGGTTACTCAACTTGCATCGACGGCATGCAGTTTCCACCGGCTCTTTCTTTAATCCCTGGGGCTCGCAGACTGCACAGTGGATGACTATTTCCCGATACATAGAAGAATTGGCTGGCCAAGCACAATTCGAAGCATTCGACACAATCTGTTCTCGTCAGGCTCCGCAGGAATATTCGCACGTCAGTAAATGTTTGGAACACCGTTCTTCGTGCTCGACGTCCCCAGGGACAAAGAGGACGCGTCAACGCGATTTTGGAGCTGGTGCACGATTTTTTCCCTCTCTCCATTACTCCAATTTCGAGGTTCGCAATGTCGCGGCTCTCTCATCGCCAGAAATGAGCACGCGGTATTTAAAAATGTGTTCTTCGCTTACAAACACAGTGTTCGTCGCTTACAAATAAGTCGAATAAGAGTTGGGTTAAATTTTTTTTTAATATTAATTTATATCGTTGATATAACGCCAGCAGGGCATATAAGCTATGCCCTTATATACAGCATGTACGCCCCTATGGAATTAAGCCGTCGATATTAATTAAGGAACAAAAATCTTAGAGGATGCAAAAAAATTAGCATATTTGGAGTAGAATACTTTTTTTAACGTTCATTGGGCTCTGAAATCACTCTGTATGTTCCATGGAACCGTGCTGCAGCTTCCGCATTCATGTGCTAAGACGTTTGGCCGACACACGGGACGTTTTTGGCAAACAAACTTGCCCGTGGCAATAGGATACGAAGCGGCGATAGCATGTCTCCGTGTCCCGTGGTAACTGGGAATTATTGCTGCAACGAGGGGTGTCCCGCAATATCTTTCGATAAAAAAGGCAAATCTGAGAACGGTTCGAGCGCGTAGCTAAATTAAAAAATAATCCGCAACTGCACATTTTTTGTTTTTTTTTCGACTTCTCGAGCTACCCTTTCGACAATAATTAAGGGCAATTATCAAAATAATCATCGGGCCGAGTTTATAGTCTCCCCATTAGTTAACTTAAAACTCAAGTTTGAAATTAGGTTCGATCTAAAGTTTCGAATTGTCTTCGAATTTAAGTTTGCAATCAGGCTCGAACTTAAGTTCGAAATTAGGCTCAAACTTAAGTTTGAAATTAGGCTCAAACTTAAGTTTGAAATTGTGTCCGCACTTAAATTGGAAATTATGTTCGAACTTAAGTTTGCAATTGTGTTCGAACCTAAGTTTGCAATTGTGTTCGAACTTAAGTTTGCACTTAGGTTCGATTTTGAAATCAATCTTGGGACTATAAATTCAGCCCATAGTTTCTGTGCGATTCTCCTCGTCGGACTTTGCCCCCTGCCAAACAACAGTGGGAACGAGCAGTCGAAAGTTGCGCTAAGTACAGCATCAGCTAGGACACTCGAATGATTATTCGTCGGGGTTGTTCGGTACTTTTCGAAAGTACCCACCTCTTAATCCACCGTTACTGGCAGTTTCCTGCGCTCATATAACCCCGGTGGCATTATGCGCGCGACGAAACGCCCGTCTCGTCCTCCGAGAGGGGCTTCGGAGGTTTCGACAACGGGGACACAATGACTCGGCCCAACATTACGAATTAGGCTCGGTTACGCGTTTATTGCGGATTCCGGTCCGAGTCAACGGCGGCTACTCGTGTTTTCGAACCATCCGGCTCCGATCCATTCACGAGAAAATCGCGTTTTCAACGTCGACGCCAATGCGGAGATCCGAAGTATTAGCATTGGTTAGCTTTATGGGGCGTTCAGTTCCGGCGCTCATCTCGTTCGCTCGCCTACTAGTAGTTGCCGTACAAACACACACACGCGCGCGGATCAATAAAATCTGTCTGTCCGGAAAAAGTAATGCCAAATCGACTGCTCGGCTTATTCCACTACCATTTATTTTCCAACGGAAAATAAATTCCATTCGCAAATACTACCGAAGATTTTTGCTTTTTTGCGCTAAAGTAAAAGGCAAATAATGTTGAAAGGAAAAAAAAATTAAATGATTGTCACCGTGCGCGAGAGCTCGTTATCCGTTATCAGCGGCGTTATTATTAAGCGCTTTTTATTGGCAGTGTCGTCGATCCGGCTTAAGTAGATTCCGCTGTTTGCCATGAGCGAGGGCAATCACCACTGCCACGCTAGCGTAACTCAGCGATCGTTGCTTTATCAACCCGAGCGCAAAAGCAGCCGCAGCCTTGTGCTCGTATACGCGTGAATGATTAATTGCACAAAGGTTGCACCTCGGTAAAACAGTGAGTCCATCGTCGCACACGAGACCATCGTTAATATAACCGCGATGATCGACACCGGACTGATTGACTCTAACGACGAAACTCAATCGTCAAAAGGCTCAAACAGAAAAAAAAAATTGCAAAAAAATTAAATAAAATGTTTATACAACAATTATTATAAACATGGGAAAAGGGAATCGGCGTCGAAGGATTAAACTCTGAATGCAATATTTGTTTCCCATCCTCTAGGAATCCGAAAAAAGCACCTGCCGTCGGCAAGGCTTCAGGATAAATAAAAATAAAGATCGAATCGAAAAGAAAAGAGTGAAATGAAGATGGAAAGAAAAAAAAAGAACACATAAATAAAAAAAATCAAGAGGAAAAAGGTAGTGGAAGCAGCGAGACGAGAGTCCCCGCGGGAATGAGATTTAGCTGGTACTCCGTTCCCAGGCCACGAAAGAGCCAAGTTAGTTTTATTTTACAATCCATCGGCTCCACCCGCGAACGGGGGTTGAGTGTACATACCCCCCCCCACCCCCACCCCCCCCCGCCCGCCGTTCGGCAAGATTTTTCGCTGTAGGTACATAGGAACAACCCGCTGGGTACATAGAAACAACCCGGAGCTCGTCGAGTCCTTCGGTCCGCGCTGGGAAGGAGCGAGAACGAACGAGGGTTGAAAAGCACGACGGGCACCCACACTGCGGTGGAAAAATGTGAGCGGGTACGGTAGACTCTCCACGGCAGGAGATAGAGAGACTGGCTGTCAACTAGTGTTTTAAAAGTTTGCGACAGACTACAAATTGACTCGCTCAGTTCTTTTTAAAAGCACAGCCAACCAACCACGGCGGCTTCGCCACCCTCTCGCCCCGCTCACCCTGGCTGTCGTCTCCTCGACGGAACGGCGGAGCGTCGCGCATACATCCCCGCCGCGGACCCGGGAGAGAGTATACGGCAGAGTTGCCGCGCCGGCGGTGGAACGATTGTAAGGGCACGGAGATGGGGTAGGACGGTCTGGGTATATCCATCCATCGAGCTATGCATTTTTACGAAGCTTCCGCTGCATCGCCGCAGGCGTAAACTAGCGAAGCGACTCTCGATACCTATACGGATCTGTAGATATGAATATATAGGGGAGAGCGGGGCAAAATGGGACAGTGGGGTAAAACTCAGTTTTCCAATAATTTTATGACGCTCCATTTTGACACAACGATACATCCGGATTTTCAACACCGTTTTGCCACACTTACCATCACCGCCACCGTCCAAAAGTTTTTGGAAATTTGCGTTTTGTCCCATTTGTCCCATTTTGTTCCGCTCTCCACTAATATAGTATATTGTAAGGAATATAGAGATGAGGATGGTCCGAGACAGACGATATTACATACATGACCGGAATGACTCGGTATGGCGAATGACAAACGGACAGATTATCGACTGACCAGATGAGAACAGTCTTGATCGGGCTTTGAGAGAACAGACTTTTGACAGTTCGTGCTCGAGATATTTAGGATAAAAGTGGGGAATATGGCCCGGTCCATATATCATTGATTTACGTGTTAATCGAGGTGGGCCATATTCACCACTTTTACCCTAGCTGCGATTGTACTAGTGATATCTGCCCCAAAACGAAATACGCGCATTATTTGTGTCACGGGAACGTAACAATATATATATATATACTAGTGCTTTTGGTGGTCGCGCGCTCCCGTTGATTGTCGCCAAAAGACTTACTCTTAATCAAAGTCTGAGCAGGAGCCCAAGACGAGTCGGGCAGAGACCTCAAGGGATCTTCGAATAATCAGCCCAGTCCCCCTCGATCCACCTCCCTTCCTCCTCAATGCCCCCCTCTCTAAAGGAACTTAGAATATTTCGGCCTGGGAGGGGGGAGAAGGCTCCATGTGTCATAAAGCTGACCTTTTTTCTTTACGATAAGGTGGAAAAGGATCACCTTCATAAAAAGGGAACTCCCCCGATGGTGAACCCCCCACCCCCAATTGTTGACACAGTATTGGCGACACTTCTACATATGATAGAGAGATATATGTTTGTCCTGGAGCTTAATCGGTGATGTTCGTTGCGTGACATTGTTGAATATTTAATTCCGAAGCATACTTCTTTTTTAAAAAATAACGTTTCTGAACCGCTTCGCACTTTTACGAATCAACATTTTTTTATATTTTTTTGATTTATTAACGATTTGTATTTTTGCATCTGAATAACGAAAAGTTTTACGTGGAAGTTATTTTGGAGGAAAACTGTTTTTATGATGAGTGTTGGTCAAACTTTTTTCAGAATTTTTCGATGAATAATTATGGAGATAATTCCCGAATTGGTGATCTCTCAATTTAATAAAAAATAAGTAACCGGGATGACAGAAATTATATTAATTTGGTACAAAAAAATAATATCATCACAACGATGGTCCAATTATCTACGGGTATTTGAGTTTCACCAATGTCTTCATTTTCGATTATTTGCTTCGGAAATTATTTCGAATAAAATAGAAAAAAAACTGAGGAATGTAATAGTACAAATGTCGTATTCCACATGACTGCCACGGTGTACTGTTAAACATTCCCGAATTCGATTTGCCCGCAATTGTGCACACACAAAATCATCATTAGTTGAATCGAAAAAAAATAAAAATTCCGTCGAAGATTAGATAAGCCACGTTGAAGGTACGGGCCCAACGATTGTCGGTGACGCAAAAGTCAAACAAATTTTTCACCGTTTCTCAATTCGAGCTATGCATACACGAAAGTCGTGCGTACCGTCAATACGAAACATTTAATTACTGTTTGTAGTTCGAATTCGTATTCTATTTATAAAGCGTATTACAAGCCAAGGCGAAATATCGTCGGGCTTTGCGGGGAATCCATTAATAGCGTAACGGCAGCAGGTAGATTGCGATAAAAATTCTTCAAATCGCTCTTCCATACATATACATACATACATGTAACTGAGGCGAGTTTTCTCGAGTTCGTAATATCTATACGGTTCAGCGTCGATAAATCGTTGGGAATGCTCTCCTGCTAGCCGCTCGCTTCGAGTTTCCCCGTTCCCGTTCTTCCTCACGAGAAAGCATTATTGTACACATATCCGCTTCGCCATATATGGGAGAAAGGGGCAAAGCGAACGCGCAGGGTAAAAATTGACGTTTTTTCAAAATTTTAGTATATTTCGGAACGAGTCCATCTTACCCCGCGGTTCGCTTTGCCCCACTCGCCCCCTGCTCCGAACTCGACCAACGGGGTTGGGACAGCCGGAAGTTCGTACACGATTTTTAGACAAATCGTTTTGCTGCCCCTCGCTCTATAGCGATCACCGAAAACTATTCGCGGTATACTGCCGCAACCTACATACATCGGATGCTCGATGTGCGGGGAGAGAGAGAGATTGGGAGAGCCCGAAGGAATATGCTTCGAGAGCTGATTCAAATCCGTTGAGTTTAAAAGTGTTTTGACGTAAAACGCGATCATTTCTCATACATTTCAATGGACCCGGCGCGCGGCCACGCATCGACGACCGCGCGGACGTTTGATACACGCTATTAGTCCCGCGTATACCGCACTGATTTATCGGGGATCTTTACCCACTATTGCGCCATACACGCGCGCGATTTCTATCCGCGAAAGTTCGCCGAGTCATTTTTACGCGACGGAGCGGCCGGAGGGAGGGGGAGGTGAGTCGGAATCATGGGATTATCCTTTTTTCCATTAGAGAACCAACGTGCGCGACTCGACCGGATAGACGTTTCTACGCGAATGCCGAGTCGTCATCTTGGAATTCGTTGATCGCACGCGGACGTGGAATTTCAAGGTATGAGCGGTGTATGTGTCACCGATGATTGTTCTGCGTATTATTGTTATGATCTTCTTTCTTTTTTTTCCGGTGAAACTGTTTGCCCAGACGGTTATTCGGATATATCTTGTGCAAGCATGAACTTTAGTGTCATTAAACTTCCTTTTTTTTCATTCGTCTTTTTAAAAATTTATTTTCGTCTTTCTCGTTATCGCCGTCACAAATTATCTTCTCAGTCAATTGTACAAATAAATAATAAGATTACTAGCCTACGGATGAGGGATACTCGTATTCGAATACTGATGATCGCATAATTTGGGGGGGGGGGGGGGGGAACAAAATGTAAAATAACACTTTACGACGTATTCAGGATCTGAGACCGGACAAATTTTCACTCTGCCGGAATAACACACAGTGCTTCGTTTTCACGTCATCGGCAGAAAAAAAAGTCCGGGATTATGTTTTTTTTCTTGAAAATTCGGATTATTACTAATCATTGATGTTCGTCTTTCAAGTGTGAAAAGTATCGGAATACGCGAGTCCCAGCCTAACACTATCAGCGCATTATCTTACGTGTACGAGTTTAAGATCAAACTTGTTATTCAGACTTTGAGAGAGCACAATGAGAATCCGGAGTGTAACACTTGACCCTTGCAAAGTGGCTCCAGTGGCGAGTATTAAAATCGCCGAACAGCGATCGCTTTCTTCGTTTTCTTCTGCACAATTTAATACTAAAATGTAAATTTCCATCGCTTTCGTCAGAATCAGAGTCCGAACGGAAGTCGTCGAGCGTACGGATCGGTGACTCTCAGATGACGTCGTACTTAATGGCTATAGGCGGCTGAGGCGACTCGAAGATCGAGAGATTCTGAGCTAGAAAGGACGGTGTTTTGGGCATGTTAAAATCGCTCGTTGCGCCAGCGATGTTTTGTTCGTAAGCGACGAAACTGTCGCAAGATCTAACGCCCTCGATCCATTCCTGCCGGGCCGAGTACACGATCATCCAGAAATACACGGAGAGAACTGAAATGATTTTAAGAATACAAATTAATCGGGAGGAATATTATTTAAAATAAATCAAATTAAATTACTTTATTTAATTTAATTAATTGACCCCCGTGGAAATGTTATATATCTTGCCTATATGTTATATAAATTTCGTATATATTTGGATCAATTTCGTGAATTTTCAGAAATATTTTCGTATTATTTTGACGAATTAACGGTCAAACGATTAAACTCACTCAGATATAGGCTCGATAGCGGTATATACCAGCTCGATCTGTCGAAAGTGTCGAAGTAAGATCCTTGGGTCAAGTGAATACACAGAGCTATAGTCTGATCAACTATGCTGACCATTTGTACGTAGAGCCATGGCAGTGTGTATTTCGGCTTTCTCTGAAAATTTCATAGAGAAAAAAAACAACATAAGCACCCAAATAGTCGAATATGTAGAGTTAATATAAGAAACTGAATATACTCACGAAAACAGTGCCGAGGGCGAGAAAGCCACTGGCGAACAGATAGATGAAGGAATAGCCGAGGAAACAGACGATAACAAGTTGGACTGAGGGAAAATAAAAATAAACGGACAACGCGTTAGTTTCCTTGTTGAATTATCGTATTAACGTTTGTCGTAACGCTTTAATTTTCGATCGAGGATGTCGACGTCACGCGGGACTATCATACATCGTCCTCGAGACGTCATAATCTATTATGTTTTTGCAATTTTATAATTGAAGTAAAGTTATCGAAGGTTCGATCTTTTTCCCGTCGCGATGTTTTTTTTTATTATTATTTTTTTTACCGCGAGGAAATTACGATAACGACGAATGTGTTAACGCCTCGAATTATTAGCGTATTTTATCGGTCTCTTGTTATTCTGTATTCCGACGTTTACGCAGAAATATTCAGCTAAAAACTACTATTTTTTTTCCATTTTCACGCGACTAGAATTCTATTCGTATTTTTATCTCGCTTTGCTGTATAGTTGTGAAATCTCGTCACGTTTGTTGTCATAGCCGAGCGCGCACTTTTGTTTTTTCCCCTCCGGTACGATCACGGTCATGCGTCGAGCCTCACCTTGTTGCGGTATTTCGGTGTTTTTAATGAATTGCGTCCAGTTCAGACCGAGGAGGGCCCAAGTTTCGATCGTCGTGAGAAATTTGTTGCCTTCCATCCGCGAGAAGAAGTCACTCATAAGTACGTTTATCATGAGAATCGATGTTGACTGTAACCGGAGAATGTTATAATAGAGAAAATTTAATCGAAGGTCGCAACTGGTATACGCACACGCACGAGAGACCCAAGCGTGATCTTCGCTGAGGCCAAGATACGATCGAGAAAACGTTACTTTTGTACGTGTAATTCGTCGACGTTTTATTTTTATTTTTTTGCACTAAAAATTTACTCACCAGACCAAAAGTTCCGATTATCCTGGCCGCGAGGGTCAAACTGATGCAGCACAGCTTGTTCATTTTTGTTTAGTCGTGGAAATGTTTTATCGTTTCTACAAATCGACGAAACGCGAAGATAATCCTTCGAAGGAATTTCGACGTCGAACTGGTGTTCCGAACGAGGATGAAATCGCGCTATTCCCGGTCGGCGGTCTCGACGACACTGTGTGCGAGCGCGCGATAATGATGCTAGCAAGAAATGTAAACACAAATGGCCCGCGCGTAGCACAAATGTGTAGTCATGGAAACGGAATTATCCCCGTGCGGTAGGGAGATTATACTCTCATTGTTGTTACAGTTTGTTGATATCTTCAGATAACGAATTACACAAGTGCGAAAATAAAAATCGTGGATGTCAATGATCACGTCTAATTATAACGGCCTCGGTGGGACTTTTGCGAAACTATAAAAGTTTTATGGCCCGGTGTTTGGAGTATACGCACCTCTGGCCTTGTCTGGAAATTACGTACGGTACATCAATAATTTTAACGGAAAGGTGGCTCCTTTCTATAGTCGGAGATGTCTGAGATATCGTATCATAAATGCATCCAATTATATCGATCATTATTTTAACACGCCGGGTGCGCATAAAAAATACGATGTCTGGTGTATCCCTTGGATAATTAATCTTCAGCCGGGCTAACTCAGTCTGCAAAAAATCTTATCTCAAGATAATCCGATCGTGCGTTAAATATATGTAAATAAAAAATGCAAAGATGTGCAAACGAATTATCGTCCGCAAGAAAAGTCTGTGGAAGATCCTATATTAAATATTCCTGATCAGAAATTTTCTGATCAGATCTACATTTCACATAAAACTACAATTGATGATCACTTTTGTAACATTTGTCTTACTACGGTACGTATGCCTTGCGGAACGATAAGTATTGCCTAAATGCGCAACAACCGCCTGACATAAGATCATGCAACACGGAATCGATATACGCACATGTGAATATATGAATTACAACAGGCAATTAAACTGTCGTTTAATTAATGTTTCGAGTTGTACAATGTCAGTCCATATGCTCGCAGTCGTAACTCGTCGAGCATGCGCAGCTCGCAGTTCGGCCAGCTGTGCGAGGCCTCCGGTAGTCAGTAAACACGCGTACGACCGCGTGGCGGAATCGATCATCGTGTGTTGTTGTTTGTCGATTGACAAATTATTTCAATAAAAAATAACGTACAGTGACAATCAGTGAGTTGAAGAGATAGATATTTCGTACAAATGACACTAAATGACATGGATATATGTCTGAATGTCTCGACCAGTGCGGCAGTCGTCGGCGCGCCAAAGGTAAGTACTTTTGAGGTTACACGTTGCGTTCATGTCAATCTTCTAAAAGGAAAGAAAAATTTCCCGGAATAAATTAACGAGTGAAACAAAAAAAATCGACTTCTTTAGGTGCAACGAAGCAAGGCGAATTTTTTCAAGCCTCAGGCAAAGAGGCTCGCGAGAAAGTTGCTTAAGAAAGACGACCATGGCAAAAGCACAGGCGGAGTTTTCACCAAAAACGCGAACACGGAAGAAAAATTGGGCACGACGAACGTCAGAGTGAAACAAAAATCCCTCGCGGCTATAGTAGCGAAGAACGTGGCTCGGTCGAAAATCACGTCAAGCAAACAAATCACGAACAAACCCGTTGCATCCCAAGCGGCGGAATCGAAGGTCGCCTCAGCTCATCCCCAAACAGACAAGCCAATAGTGTCGTTCGTGAAACCCACCAAGGAAAATGCCTTGAAAACGATTTTGGTGAAATCACGAAGCTCCGACGACGGCAAACCCAAGAAATCGCTCGCTGCTATATTCTCCGGGACACCAAGCTCCGTCGGCAAAGAGACGAAGTTGCTGCAGGACAAACCTACAGTCGGAGATGCTCCGGCGGAACACATGAAGATGGACAAATTCCCACACGCGAAGAACATAATAAGAGACGAGAGGCAGCCGCATTTCCAGGGTAACGGAAGGAGAGACAACGGATATAGGAACAGAAATTTTGACAAGTCTTCTGCAAAAGAACCTGACAACAAAAATGACAAGCCTACGTACAATAAACCTTCGAGCAAAGTTTCATCTCTGTTCGGTAATAATCCGGAGGTCCCGAATATCGGCCAGAGATTCGTGAAACCTGTCAGCGAAGCTGTTTTCAGTAAAACTGCTTTCAGCGATCTCGGTATACACCCTTACGCCATCTCGAATTTGGAGCAAAATATGAAAATCACTAATATGACGACAGTACAGCAAAAGGCGATACCCGTCATACTGTCTGGTAGAAACGTTCTCGTTAGGTCTCAAACTGGATCCGGCAAGACGCTCGCCTATGCTCTGCCGATCGTCGAGAGCTTGCAGAGGATAAGACCGAAATTGATGAGAAACAGCGGTCTGAAGGCTCTCGTTGTTGTCCCAACGAGGGAATTGGCACTGCAGACCTACGAGTGTTTCCGGCAGCTTGTCAGCCCTTTCACATGGATAGTGCCGGGTTATCTGATCGGGGGTGAGAAGAGAAAAGCTGAAAAGGCTCGTTTGAGACGCGGCTGCACGATATTGGTGGCTACTCCAGGTAGATTGTTGGATCATTACAAGCACACGGAGGTCTTGAATCTGAGCAAGGTCAAATGTTTCGTTCTCGATGAAGCCGACAGAATGCTGGACATGGGATACGAGAAGGATATATCCAGGATAGTCGAAGCTCTGAAAGATTCCGAAACGAGCAGCACCAAAAACGGATACGATCCGATGCAATTGATTCGCAACATTGGCAAAAAAACGAGCGACGAAAAGACCGAGGTGATCGATACGGACAAGGACGAAAAAAGTGCGAGTGCCGTGGGCGACGAGGAGGAGGTCGACGAAGACGATGAGGAAGCCAGGAACAAGCAGGAATATCATTCGGGAACCGACAGCGATTCCGACGATCAGGAGTTTCCAATTAGAACGAAAAGAGCGAAAATATCTCGCGAGAAATCGACAGCGCAGGATGCGAGAGCGTCGGAGAAGGATGCGGATGAGACGAGGGACGTAACCGAGCCCGAAAGTACGCCGGACTCTTCGAGGCAAACAATTTTATTGTCCGCCACTTTAACCGCCGCCGTTGAAAAGTTGGCCGGTCTTACGATGACGAACCCAGCATTCGTCGACGCAGCTCAGGACAACTTGACGATTGCCGGTGGAAATTTGAGCGAGACGAACGAAGATTTGGTTGTACCGCAGGGAGTTTCGCAGAGTTACATCGTTACACCGCCGAAACTTCGGATGGTCACGCTCAGCGCTTACATTGCCGGAAAATGTCAGGTCTGTCGATAATTTTTTCACCGATATTTATAAGTTGTATCAATTGAATTTAAATCACTTTATTTGAATGTATTGCTCTTTTTACATGGCACATTACATTAGTACGGTACCGATAATAGTGGTGACTCGTATAACTTCCCAATATAATGAACATCAAAATACAATTTAACAGATTATAAACTCCTATAAATTGAAAAGAAATTGTAATATAAATATTATATCTAAATTTAACTGATTATAAACCCCTATAAATTTAAACGATAATGTAATATAAGATAAATATAATTATCTAGCTGTATATACATCATTATATAATTATTCGAAGTGCAGTTTTTTTTTCTATAGACCGCTGGTGAACACAAAATTTTGGTCTTCATGGCGACTCAGGATATGATCGACTATCACGCGGATATTCTTTCGAAAATATTGGGCAAGCCGAGAGACGACGATGACGAGGACTCGGAGCCCCTGGTGGACGTCGAATTCTTCAAGCTTCACGGCAGCATGTTGCAGAAAGAGAGAACCGAGGTTTTCAAGACTTTTCGCGCAGCCCGAAGCGGCGTCCTCCTGTGCACAGTGAGTTCATTCAAAGAGATAGAAACAGAAAAAAAGAATTCGGCACGCTCCGATCATTCGATAAACCAGATCGCGATGATTTACGAAGCGTTGACCGTCACGGTAAAAAAAATTAATATAAACGCGAAAATACACCCGCTGACTCGAGTCGTAAATCTCGGACAGCCACCGTCGGAACTGCGCGTCTTATTCTTTTCTCGGTGAAATTTAGTATCGACGAACCCCACGCTGCGTCGTCCTCCGAGGTTTAAAATTATGTGCTCTCACAAAGCTTTCGTAACGAGTTTAATTATCATTCTCGAGTCATCAATAGCGCTGCTTAATGGGATTTGAAAAAAAAATCCTTTTCATACATTCAATTTTTTTTTTTAGGATATTTTTGGGTTTGAATGAATGGATGAAAAAAACGAAAACTAAATAGAATCGAAAAATGGAGCAGTGTTGTTTCTTTTTCTGTGACCAATAACGAGTTCGATTAACGGGAATGCCGGGAGGCGGATAGAGATAGAACTGAAATCTAATTCACACGAGGCACCGGTTCCTTTACGTAACGCATATTTCATTCATAGCATTGCGAGTCCTTCGATCGCCGCCCCAGTCAATGCCACTGCCGTTATACATCGATCTGGTTTCAATTTCATGCCACGCTCGCTCGCTTGATCGGTATGAGATGACGACAAAAAAATGTATCGGAACATAAAAAAAAAACGAAAAAAAATCTCAGCCCAGTCATGTGTCCCGTACACGCTCCGAGGAAGATTTCCTGGTGGTCTTGCCCGGGTGTCTTGTTCGGAAAGTCTCACGAGTCGGCTTGAAAATTCCTATTTCAGCTCTCACGCAACAATCGCTCCAGGAAAGTCCAGTGGTTCTTTTTTTTAACATTTTTCAACGAGCGGAAACGGAGTCGATCGCCTTTTTATTCGAAAACAAACCGCCCAAGTTTCTTGACTCTTCCCGGGGCTTCTTGTCTAGAAATTATTTCGGCGCCTTATTAATTTTCACGTTGAGATAGGGACGTGTGCGCAGGATGAAAGGATGGAATGTTCGGACGATCTCAGCGTGGAGGATTCACGGAGGGAGTTGTTGATCTATGGGCCGAGTGAGATGTTTTGAGCGGCTATCTGTTTCCGATCCCCGACGATCGTGCCCCGGCTCATACTAAACGATCGTTCCATTTAATCGCCATCATCAATCGACTTCACATAACTCCGCGGGTACACCGCTAAAAATTCAGTGGCAGCTACTCTCCGAATTCTCAATACCGCGATAATAAACCTTCCTAACGTTACCACGAAACAATATTTTTACGAGAATACGGTTCTTATTATTATTAATATTTTTCCAATACTCTCAACATTTCAATTCGATTGAAATTCGAGTTTCAATTCGAGTTTCTATACAAGTTCAAACTACAGTTTTTTTTTATCCTCAAAAAAAAACTGACTCGATATTGAAAATTTGGATATTATACAGATCGTTCGTGATTCCGGGTAATTTCGTCAATTTTCCCTCACATTTTTATTTGGCGCCTGTCGAGGACCAGCCGAGACGTGCTGCGTTGAATTAATTCGATAATAGAAATAATTTGAGATGAAAGGTACAGAAGAAGTCTAAAGTAAAAAAAAAAAATATCGAAGAGTGAAGAAGGATCGACGTATAATCGTTTCGTGAAAGAATTTTGTCGGTGAATCCGTAGCGAGGCAGCCCCCCCACTGACCCGAGACTTCCCGGGCCATCAAGTAGAATTTCGTGTGCCTCGAGAGCACTCCCTCTTTCTTTCTCTCTCGGAGCAGTCGTGACGTTAAATCATTCCCTAGCCAAACATAGAGAGTAGAGCGAGAGAGATTGGTGTACTTGTATGCTACACAACAGGACATGACGAACGGGACCGCTCTCAAATGTTCGCTGTTGGGGTCCGCAGCGGGCCGTCGTCGCGTTATATACCATCGGAACTTCGCCGAGCCGGAGACTTCGTATATTATATCGAGGGAGCACTCATCTTTCTCCGAGTTCTGACAAAACGAGAAATCGAGCCACAGTTTGTAAGACATTTGTAGCCAAGCTGGCCGACGAGCTCCTGCAGCTTCTTCGCGAACGTAAAATTATTTGCCTCGTGCTGTATTCTCCAGGTAGCTTTAATCATTTCGTCGCTCCGAGGGAAGTCTCTTTACTCGAGATTCAACGCAGAGAAAAAAAATACAATTTACAATCAAATTCATCTCGGGAGAGCCGAGTCAGGCAAATTACCGTTTATTCATTTTTATTTTTGTATGCATCTATGAATAAAAATAAATGATATTGTCAGCTTTTTTCAAGTAACTTCAACTTGAAGATATATTCAAGATTTGATAATGTTTTTAAATCTCACTTGACCCCAACTCTTTGTCAAGGAAATAAAAAGAAATTTACGAATTTGACGAAATTATACAAATTTTATGCAAAGGGTTGATTAATCTCATAGCTGTTTAATTTTTTCGTTTTTCAGGATGTTGCTTCGAGAGGTCTGGACATGCCGAAAGTCGACACAGTGATTCAGTACACCGGTCCACTGTCCGCCAGGGATTATGTCCATCGCATTGGCAGAACAGCCCGTGCAGGAACTTCCGGTGCTTCGACGATTTTTCTCACGCCTCCAGAGATCGATTTCGTTCGGATGCTCGAGTCGCGTAGAATAAGGATTAAGCAGGAGGACATGAAAGACGTGCTTGACAAACTGATGGGCCCATTGTCGAAACATCACTCCGTCGAAGCTACGGCGACTGCTTTGCAGAATGAGTTCGAGACACTTGTACTCGAGAATAAAAAGTTTCACAGCCAGGCCTGCAAGGGTAAGTCAAAATCAAACAGAGCCCACGAAAAATATCTATGTTACTTTTTTTATTACAAATATAATCGCTAACCCTGTATCGGATCACATATCGACGGCATAACCCTTTGAAGCACGGTATACCAGGTGATACATCTCTTCGAATTCAGAAAAAAATACATTAATAACCAACCGATGTATTTAAAACTTTATACTTGAAAAAAAAAAACAAAAAAAAAAATGGATGCTTTAAAGGGTTAATGCCGAAAAGGCGAACAGGTCATGCTTATACGCAGTCGATATGCCCTTACGGAATTAGGTCATTGATATGATTTAAAAAAAAATTAGTTTTATAGGGATATTTTTGTCTGGTGAGAATTAATCTGTTTCACATACATCTTCGTGCGGCTGCTCGAGGACGCGCGACCAGTAAAAGAATCCATCACGCAATCGAAGACTGCGCTAGAGACGGAAAAAAAGGATGATTTTATTACAATAATAAAGTCATTTTATTCGTTTTGATACGTGTCAGAAAAGGGAATTGACTCGAATAGGGAGGGTAGAGAGTTAGAGTGTCGGGAGTTATTCTATACCGTAGTGTGTAATACATAAGCCAATTTCGGTGGCACCCCAGCGGCATATAAAATCACCCCATACGGCCATATTATCGGGGGTCTTACGGCGCGTCGCTCCTTCTCCCGTATTTACATAGTCTATGAGCGAGGAGGGACGATGATCTTGTTTGCCAAGCCATGCTTACTCTATTAGGGTCGTTACGGGGAGGAATTTATTTGCTGCAATAATAAATCCATTATTCGACTACTCGAAATTCGTTCACTGGGGTGTGTCCATATAGGCGCATCCCACCGACACCACATCATCGAATAATACTTCATCAACTCTGCTTGGGTGACCTGTTAACGATTTCTTTTTTTACCTAAAAATCGCATTTTTCCCTCATAAGAAACTGGTGTGATTTGTATCCTCTCGAGTCGTTCATCTATATCCGTCCACGAACAGGTCAATGAAACGTAAAAAAAAAGTAACAAAATAAATAAAAACGGGCTGGGGTCAAATCAATAAATCTTCGTGAGGTCTCGAGTCTCGTCCTTGTTCGGCTTTCGTCGACCGCTTTACACGAAGGTTAGCCACGATTTTTAAGCTGTTAGCTCCCGCTATATTGGACGATTTGAGTGACGCAACACGGTTAACCACTTGACCGTTCCACAACGTATACGTAACCGTTGATTGATAGATTAATTGCCGATCGGCTATGCTCTCGGGGGTTGCACAACAGGGACGCTTTTTTTTCTACGGGTCGAAGCTCTTAATCGATTTGTCACACTCCTACGTTTCGCGATAGAATCTACTGTAATTATCCTTCGAAAGAAAAAAAAATTACTGCATCTATAAATTCCCGACTTTTCTCGCACAACTTTACTACAAATATTCTACTCTCTCCAAATGTATTTAATTCTCAAGCTCGTGTGGGTGTGAACGTGCGGAGAAAAGGAGAACGACTAGGGGGAAGTGAAAATCTCATTAATTCGTAACATTATCACCTCAATAGAGCCGAACAGCCCTCAATAGCGAGTAGCAGTACCGCGCTCCATAGAACAACCCTCAAGGGGGGCGGGGGTCTGTAACTCTCGTCGACGACCCTCGTACCCACTCGCCACTAAGCTAAGGGATTCATCCACTCAATCCCCGTATATGCGACTCGCATCCTCTCCAACCCACCCCACACACACATAAACACCATACTCGTGCCGAGATCCGTCTATACCCTGTTCGATGTAAATTCATCAAATTTCACTGTTCACGAGCATCTCTTGAAATTTTATATCCCAAAGGCGACAATTTATCATTTTTATTCAAATAATCCGTCATGCTTTAGCTTTGATTTGGTTTTTGAGAATGGAACGAAAAATAATTCGTGATTGTAAAAAGAAACTTTATCGAGCTAATGCCCGAGTTAGATGGAACTGGGTTTCGTGCAATGTGTATAGCACTCGAGAAAGAGATATTAGAGGGAAAGAGCGCGCGCGCTCCTTTCGCCGAGGATGGGTGGAACGGCGGCGACGAACTGCGGGGGACCGACACACAATCCAACCACTGAATGTGGCTTCCGCCAAAACCACTTACGCTTTGTGGCGAGGAGACTCTTAACAATGCGATACAGGATACAAATACAATAAGACGCAGTTACATCACTTAGGAACAATACCAGCTCGCCGGGCACGAGTTTCTCGGTCTCTCTTCTTATTCTTCTTATTCGCCACGATCATCCCCATATACACCCGCTGTAGCGCATTATAACCACCCTCCACATCCTATTTCCACGTATCCAGAGCTACCGTCCTTTTCGCTAGATTTATGGGTTAAATGGAGAAAAACATTTCCACTCTATACCATTATATATATATATATATATATATATATAAAAGAAACGAAGTCTTAGCGTTCTTAGCTTGCCGCAAATTTATCAGAGGATCGCGCAGAGAAAAATTATAAAAGCGGCGAATTAAAGCACAAAAAATAAAATGAAAACAATTCAATTTTCATGAAGAAAACTACTTAGGACCTGCATAAACCGAAGTAATTTTTCGGTCAAAATTTTCATCGCGGAGATCGTTTGTTTCTTTATAAAAATTATATTCACCAACATTTTTACTTATGATAGATCAAATCTATAAACGCATTGAAAAACTTTGCTGGATTATTAAATATATCGAAGGTAGACCGAATAGTTTTCGGTCTAAGATAAGTTAAGATGCGTCATATTAAAACTACTGTTCAATTATTTAAAATCAGCCTGGTCAGAATTATCAATTGGACCTTGTTCCTCCACTCACTTCTGTATCGCGATGTCGAGAGGAGCGGGATAAAATTTTTTCGCACGTTCGTCGATCGTTCGAGGCGAGAGCGTGGGGGTGACGGGCGATCGCGTATCGCTCGGCACATGTCCGGTTCCCTCAGGATCGCGGAACCCTCGTGTTTCTCACCAACTCTCCCCCCCCCCGCTCGAAGTTGGAAAACCGGGGAGAGAGCCCTTGGACTATTAGTCGGAGAGTAGTGTACAACAGAGCAACATAGAGCGATCGCACACTTGACTCGAGCCCTGCTCTAATGCCCCTTGATAGACCACACCGTACATCGTGCGGTGGGGTCATACGTGCAAGTGTCTGTGTATCGAGCCTGAAACGTGCCGCTTCCAGCTCCCTCCACTCTACTCCGGTGCAATCTTAATGGAAGTTCGATTAATAAGTGAGAAGCATTTCCATCATTACGTCGTCGATACCGCGTCGAGCCACGCGGCCCCGTTCAAGAGTCATTAACTCTCTTATTACATGTTCCACGAATTATATACCATTTTTCGTTCTCGAGAACACGTTGTCGGATGTGTGATGAAGGATTCTCGTCGCAGTAGCGGAGATAAGTTTTTATTTTTAATACAATTTTGTACCAAACGCACTAGCTTACGTGTCTTGGATACGCTTCTACGCGAGCTATCCGCGCGATATGCGCGAGATATTCAACCGGAAGGATCTGCATCTGGGCCACTACGCCAAGAGTTTCGCACTGAGGGATCCACCGCAGAGGATAGGCGGAATCGGAAAGACTCTTCGCGAGAAGGAACCAGCGAAGGAACAGCACAACAACAGACTGAGCGACGAGAGGTGAGAAACTATATTGTTGTGGAATTGATTAATTGATGAGATTCAACGTCATGTTTTATTTTCAAGGTAATCGAGTATCGATAAGTCTGAAAACACAAAATTAAAGTACATGTCAACATATATGCTAAACGATTCGAACAAACTGAAAATCTTGAACAGTGTTGGGTAGATGATTCGTGCCCAACTTTGCTTATTCGTGCCATCTAAATTAATTGGTACACTGAGTGAAGGATCTCGGAAAAATTACCAAGTCATATACGGTACATTTCGATCAGGCAACATGGTAAGGTACAAGTACCAGTGGCCGCACACCTAAGGGCGAAGTCCCAGTTCCCGTACATGCATGAAAAATCGTATTTGCGTCTCTCTTGCACGCATGCTTTGCGCGGCCACTG
>JAPYZD010002646.1:0-15233 GCA_030522725.1 Ichneumoninae sp. B BG-2022a
TTTTTTCAGATTTTTACACCATCAAGAAGTACTTGCAATTTTCTCTTATTGTTGTCGAACTTATGCGAAGTCAGCGCGCACCGAGACTCCCTCCTTAAAAATACGGGATACCGCAAACGATTTTTTTTTTTGTGAACAAAATATTAATAACGTTGATGATATTGTTGTCCGTTGCAGTAATTCTTTACGCGATCAGCGCGGTATACTTTGCCGGCGTGATGGTTCGTCTGATGCTTACGCTGACCCCGGTCGTGTGCATGCTCGCCGGTGTCGCGTTCAGCGGTATTCTGGAGCTGTTCCTGAAGGACGAGGATCGGGAGAGCGGCGATCGGGACGGTGGCGACGGTAGCGAGGAGGAAAGCGAGGACGAGCGCGAACGCAGTCCGGGTCGCGGGCTGTACGACAAGGCCGGAAAGCTCAGGAGAATGAAGCACGAGAGGCCGAAGGGCAACGGCGACGGACTCGGCCCCAATCTTCGAAACGGTGTCGCGATCGGTATACTTATGCTCCTCATGATGTTCACCGTTCACTGCACGTGGGTAACGAGCAACGCCTACTCAAGCCCATCGATCGTCCTCGCGTCGTACAGCAACGACGGCGGAAGAAGCATACTCGACGATTTTCGCGAAGCTTACTACTGGCTCGCTCAGAATACACCTAACGACGCGAGAATAATGAGCTGGTGGGACTACGGATATCAGATAGCTGGAATGGCCAACAGGTGATTATTTAAATTTATTTTATCTTATTTTTTTCAATTATGTGCCATAATTGAATAGCATTTGGTCCAAAAAACAAGAGGTCGTTTTTCAACATTTGTTTAAAAAGGTGTGAGAAGGACTAGTTCGGGTTTTTATACAAAGTTAGTGCAAGGTGTTACGAAGTTTGAGGTATTTTTTTATTGGTATATGGCAATTAACAACGGACATTGTATCTCAAAATCTATTCTTCCGATTCATGTATTTATTTATTTATCGATGGGCTAAACGCTTTTACAAAAGATAAAATATGGCCTGTTTGATTTAACGAGTATAGTGCATAAATTATGTAATTAGCATCAAGAAACAATTTGATATCGCTCGTGCAACTGCACGATACAAATAGTTGATTTTGTTGAAATTATGACAGATTCTCGATTATAAAATTTTTTCTCTAATGACCGGACGATTTAAAAACAAGTTCATTTATTTCTTAATAACAAACGATTAAGGTTATTTTTTTCGTTTCTACGTAAAAGAACGATCTTCAACGATCTTAAACGATCACGGATCTTTAACGTTGATACGGCTGATTTTTTTTTTTTAGGTTTTTGGCATATCGCGAAGTTCTGAAATTTTGATCGAATTAAACTTTTGCCTATGAATGTTCGTCTGATGCATCCTTGAATGAAAATACGATGAAAAAGATTTCTCGTTCAGGGTTAGCGAATTGGCGGGCACGAAACAAAATCTAAGATTCGTTCTATCGTTTGTGTTTTTTTTTCTTTCAGAACTACCCTCGTGGACAATAATACATGGAACAATTCGCACATAGCCTTGGTCGGCAAAGCGATGAGTTCGAACGAGAGCGCCGCTTACGATATCATGACGTCCCTCGACGTCGATTACGTTCTAGTCATATTCGGCGGTATGATCGGTTACTCCGGCGACGACATAAACAAATTCTTGTGGATGGTGAGAATAGCCGAGGGCGAGCATCCCCAGGACATCCGCGAGAGTGACTATTTCACCGAGCGAGGTGAATTCCGGGTCGATTCGGAAGGTTCGCCGACTCTGCTCAACTCCCTCATGTACAAACTGAGCTACTTCCGGTTCGGCGAGGTCACAGTCGATTATCGATCGCCCGCCGGCTACGATCGTACGCGCAACGCCGAAATTGGAAACAAGAATTTCAAGCTGACGTACTTAGAAGAGGCGTACACGACGGAACATTGGCTCGTTAGAATTTATAGGTAACGCATCCCTTTTCTTTTGCTGATTCTTTTTTCTTCCGACCACATTTTTTTTCCATCCGAAAACTATATTTTTTTATTTTGACAATTACTTTTTTTTTCTTCATTTTTTACGATTTGCAACTAAATTTTATGTCATTGCGCAGGGTGAAGAAACCGGACGAATTCAATCGTCCGAGAATTCCGATAACCGCACGTTCGATCGCCCGGCCATCGACCTCTTACCACAGTAAAAAGGTGAGTGTACGAGACGATTTGAACGGAGCGAGCACGGTTATTTTATAGTGCGTCGTTCCCTCGTATCGTTTGAGATTTTTCAAACCCGAAGAACTTCGGTGGATCCGAAAACGTAGTTGAAGTTATGGGGGGCTGGACATTGATGTTTCAGACGGCGCGTCGCAAGAAAGGTTTTATCAGGGGCCGACCGAGCGTCGTCAAAGGACGTAAACCCCAAGGGAGAGCGGCTACTTAAATGTAAATATCCATCGATCCGCCCCCGTCACCCTCCACCCTACAACAATTTACAGCCGTACTTTTTGTAATAAAAAACGAACAAACAAACAAACCACCGTCCCCGACCCCAGCCCTTGGAAATTCCCGGCTAAACGCGAAATTTCCTTAAAGTTTGATACCGTGTGTAACAGAATCGACGAGAACGATTCACGATTCGTACGAAGTAACGAGGAGACGTGATAGTCATTAAATTTCGAATAAAATTGGGGCCGTAATTGTTCAAGGAGAAATCGGTCGAGCACGAGTTACAATGTTCTATGTTGCCTTTGACACACACTTCGATCGTTGAAAGTTTTTTTACGAAAAGAAAAAACGCAGCTGTATCGGCGGACGTAAAAAATGTTTCCTCATTGTATATCCACGATTTATCGTTTGAGTTGTGCTTTAAATTTTACCGTAACAAGGGCGATGTCTATTTTTCACCACGATATACTATGATTTAGATTGCCTCGGGTTTCTCGTGTGTACAGGTATGTGTCGAAGTGGAAAAAAAATATACAAAAATACAAACAAACAAGAACTGATTAAACAATGTGCGCGGTGAGAGATTGTATATGATGCCGAACGCCCCCGGTGATTTTTTTTTTTTTTTTTAAGCATGAATATATTCCGTGACGTAAAAGATAATATATAGGTAGAGTTCGAAGCTTTTCCGAACGTTACCTATTTTGGAATTTGTAAAAGAACGAAAAGCAATTCCAGCAGGGTAGACGGAGCTCTCTTTGCGGGGCCGTGACTCTATTCCTACATTATATAAGCATTTTTGTTATAGTAGATTCACACTGCATATTGTACTATAAGTATAAACGAAAGATAAGAAAAAAATTAAAAAAAAAAAAAAACGACGAAAAAAAACAAACTAATCAGTGTCAGGGCAGTAAGAAACGGTTCGACACTTATCATCGCCTGAGCTCATTTACAATGGGGCTTGTATGTGTGTCTTGTTTACACAATTTGTTGTATAGGGTCTTGTTGAAAGATGAATATTCGCAATAACATATCCTTGTGTTTTAATCGCATGACCTTTCCCCATCTAGTTTAACACGAACGGTGTGCTCTTTGATTCATTCGCTTCTGTCGCTGGCTACATTCGAGACGAATCTCAAATACAGCTGAGACGTTCACATATATTCTTTTATTCACTTTCCTGTGATCCTTAATCCAAACGTTTCTTACACTAGCTGCACTCGAGATCATTTCATAGAAAATGTTTTAAAAGATTCTGCGACGCGACTTCCGGTTCGAAAATCTCACTTAAAAACTGGAAGTGAAAAAAATGGAGAAAATTTTGTTGCGACGTCACTTCCGGTTTGAAAATACAATTTTTTTCCTGGAAGTGACGTCAGATAGGAAATTCGTCACTTGCGGTTTCAAAATCTCATTCTTCGATCGGAAGTGACGTCAAACCGGGAATTCGTAACTTCCGGGATGAAAATTTCAATTTTTCGGTCGAAAAGTGAGATTTTCAAACCGAAAGTGACTTATGTCTGGTGCGACGTCCGGTCAAAAGTGAAATTTTCAAAACGGAAGTCGCGTCGCAAAATTTGTTTAAAAATTCCAATGGACTGATCTCAATTGCAGCTAATGAAAGAAACGTGTGTATTAAGAATCACAGGAAAGCGGTAAAAGAACGCATGTGATACGTCTCGAATGTATTTGAAATTTTTCTCGAATGTAGCGGGCGACACAAATGGACGAACCAAGGAACAACACGGACAGATTGAAATGTTTTTGATCCGGTTCCGAAGACCGTGTCGTTATTGTCTCGAATTTCTGTAGTCGAAAGTATAGCATCGATCGTTTCGTGACTCATGTGCGCTCACAGTCAGAAATAAAACGTAATCCACTTATGCAGATCGTAAAAATAGAACCAGCGGCAAAGGTAACCCGATATTATTCAAGCGGGTTCAAAGGTTTACGTTTAATAAAATGTGACTATGCGTAAACCCGAGGCGAACGCTTCGATTTCAGGTTACCTCGCCTCATGGCTCAGACGTCAAAATCAGCTGATCGGCTCTTGCCATTCTGTCGTCAGATTACCGCGAGATAAACGAGTAAATTGTCGACAATGTAATTATCGATTTTTCGAAGACAGAACAAATGGACATTATAGTTGACGATGGATGAGAAGCTTTTGTTTCTATCACATTCTATTCGTCTGTCTATTCGATTGTCGAAGTCCAAACTGTAAGGAATTTAAACCTCAGCCGCCCGAACTCTCGCCCGATGGGAAAAACAATCCTTTTTTCTTTTTGTTTCTCATGTTAATCGCGTACATAATATTATGGTGTAAATAATACATGAATTATCAATCAACACGAACATCGCAGCGTCATTGTTGATCCGCCTCATTGGCATTGGATCGCGAAGCGAAAAATATTTCCTGCCGCTATAATAAATTCCGCGTTGCAAAAGTGACACGCGCATTGCTCACAGTTTCATTAGTATTTGCGCGGTTTTGCCAAATTTGCGAACCAAATTATTAAAAAAAAACGCGCCTCGTCGGTAGAATGTTTTTTACTTCGCGGAGGTAATTCCAGTAGTCCGCGAATCTCACGATCGAGTCCCGGATGCGGTAAGCGGATTGCAGATCGTGTCGATAACGCGAACTCAATTTGTCCCTAACAATAAACAAAAAATCAAAAACACAACCGTGCGAGTCACAAGTGTGCTGCGGTGCACGCGGTTTCGCGACAAGCTGCGCGACGTACCTAGAGGTGTGAGTGAGTCTTATTGGGCAAAAAAAAAAAAAAACCGAAAGTTTTTGACCATTCATACCCGTCGAAGAAAACTCCGCGAATAATCCGCAGCGCTTCGTGCACGACAGCGAAGCGTGTCGACCACGAGAGCGAATGTTAACGACCGGAGACGAATACTTTATTTACAGTCTGTCCCTCGTTAAAGTTGCGTAGTTAAGAATTTCTTAGGTTAGGTTCGTAAGAAAAATAAAAGATCTCGTTTCCAAACGCACAAGATAATTAAGTTACATTAGCGGTGCATTAAGTGAGAGATCGATCGCGAATAACACGACGGCGATCGGTCTAGGTGTCGAGAGAGAGTGACACGTTACGGAACGAGAGTCTCCGGCCGTGTGTAGCGGGTGGGAAAGTGTTTCCATGTTGGTCGCGTCGCGCGCGGGGCACCGCGCGTCGCGAATTCAGGGATTTTTCGCATCCTCCGCACACTGTTTGCGCGTGTGTGTGTGTGTGTGCGCGGTGTCTGTGCGAGCCGCCATTTTGCTGCCTTCAACATCTGACATGTCTCTCTAATGTTATTATTCGTTAAACATTACGATTAATCGAGCTCGACAAGTTGCCTTAACAATCGTCGCTAAAACATTCGCCGCCGTCGCGACGTCCACGACAAAAATCCTAGTGCGCGTTTGATGCGTAAGAAAAAAAAGAAAAAAAGAAGAAAAAAAAAATTGGATTTTTTAACGAAATCCCAACCTCGTCTGTGTGATCGCGCTCTCTCTCTCTCTCTCTCTCTCGCGAGAGAGAGTCCCAAACGTTTCGAGCAACACACGAATACCGAGTGTGTGCTTCGGTCTCGATCGTCCGACCGGACAGGCCCGTCAGGTTTTTTCGGGTGCGATGCACGACCGCCGCGAGGAGGCTCGCTGAGGTGATCGACAAATATTTTCGTCGCACAATGCTCGAACATTCGCTCGCAAACTGTCGGTGGAACGAGCGAACATAACCTGTCGGAGCTGAGCACCGATGTGCCGTCTCGATGGTCCCGCAACGCTTGTCAACACTCGAAGATCCGAGGGAAGGCACCAGATGAGGCCGACGACCGTCCGAGGAGCGCACGGGACAACACCGAGAGCGAGCGACGGCCGAGACGCGACTGACGAGGGAATAAACAATACCGCGGATTCGCGCTAATCCGCGCTTTCCGGAGCGAGATATACGTTATGCGAGGCAAGGATTGTTTTTAACCCCCACGAACGTCTCTCGTTTTTTTTGTAAATACAAGAGAAACACTGAGTTTACGCCTTCTGCTGGAGTATCGCGGGAAAAAAACGTTGTCACGAGCGGAAAAAATATTTCACTGCCGAGTTTCGATTTTTTTTATTTAGAGTCTTCTTTTGTATCTTTTCTCTCCAGTTTCGTCTCCGTCTTTGGCTCTCGCGAGTTCCCACGGGATTCGCTATCGTAGATTAGAAATTCGACATTCCGGCAACTAAGCGACTCACCGCGCGTCCTACGCGAGACGTTGCTCGAGGCTCAAAGTACCTGATAGTTTTTTAACGGTTCGTCGGCGATCCGAGGAAGACGCGAGTCAAAATTTTTTCGGTCTTTCGGAATATTGTTTGTCGCGTCGTATCGGACGACCGAAACTGAGTGTCGGCGAACGTCGCGAACGAAGACCGGAATCTAGAGAAATAAATAGAAACAAACATAAAAGAAAGTTCGTTGGCAATCGAGAGAAATCGAATGAAATTTTTGTCATCTGAAATATTCTTTGTCACGTTGTATCGGACGATCGAAACTGGATCTCGGCAAACGGCGTGAACGACTAAAGAAATTTAGAAACAGAAAAAAAAACACAAAGACGAAGAGTTACGATTATCGTTAAGGCAAAAAAAAAGTAACGAATTACCGATTAGCAAGCGTTGGTTGATTTGGAGAGTTTGAGAAATGCAGGTGGAACGCGGCGGAGGATTCGTATCAGCAATCGATGAGGGTCCCCGATCTGGAGAATCCGAAGATGGACAGTAAGCTGAAGTTCTCCGATCGTCTGAAGGCTCTGTTGAAAACGGAGTCGCGTCAGGATGTCGATCCTTACATATTCAGCGAGCCGGAGCCGTTCGTCACGGCGTCGGGCAAGAGTTTCAAGCTGATGCAGCCGAAGAGTCAGAGGGTGAGCGGCAAGAGCGGAAAGTCGCGCGGCAAATGCATAAAGCGTCGCGTGAAGCTCGAAGGATCGGGGATAGGCGAGGTGTGCGTGGATTCGACGGAGCCGAGGGAGGTGGAGCTGGACGTCGAGACGAGCAGTTCGAGGAGTTTGGAGCTGAGATTTCCCGGCGCGGTGGCTGCGAGTCAGCACGAGGATGAGCGAGTGGTCGACGGTCTGGAGAGACTGGAGACGAGGAGGAGCAACCGAGACCACACGCTTCTCTACTACCCTAGAGCGGGCGACGAGATATCGGACAGCGACTCGAGCGGGGACGAGCTGAGCGTTTACCAGCGTCACTGGTTCGCGGGCGAGACGGGCGGCGGAACATCGTTGAATCGAACGGCGAGGCTGTCGCAGCTGCGTTCGCAGCTCCGGCGACGTCTCATCCAGCTGCACAAGGGCGGCCAAGAGTCGGAGATACTCCTGCGCGAGAGGACGCGATGTTTGCTCGAGGCGGCGTGCAAGAAGCCCCGGGCGAGCACGAGGGCGCTGTGCGAGTCGCCGCCCGGCACGAGCAAGGTCACGACCGGTCCGCTCCTCGTCGGCGGGCCGTGCGGCGCGGACGGTTGCCGGCAGACCTCTCTGCCGTGCACTCGTCACTGCTCCAGACACATAATGCTCAACGCCGATCAGCTTCTCTTCGAGCACTGCACTGCCAAGTTCAGCGACAATACGCAGTGCTGCGTGCCCGTCTTCGACGTCGCTCACGAACTACCTCTGTGCCCGGAGCACGCGAGAAAGCGCGACAACTATCATCGTAAGGCTCAGGAATCTAAACCAAAGAAGTCACGGAAGAAACCCGTGTCGCCGGTTATTCCGAGGCCGAAGAGCAGTAAATCGAGACCCAAGAAACGCAAGAGGCCACCGTCGACCAAGCTCGACAACAAAATCGCCGGATTGATACACGAGGAGAACAATTATCCGAGCCAAGTTATATCGACGAACGAGAATCACACGAAGACGCTTAACAACCTCAACGTACCGCAGGGCACGTCGAACCCCGCGAACTTGAACCTGGGACTCGGACTTGGCTCGCTGGGACCCCTCGGCCTTGGCGGTGGACTCAAGGTCGAACTCGGCGATCACGAAGTATTCGCGTCGCTCGATCCTGCCGAACACGACTTCGGCAATGTTCTCAACGCGCTACCCGCCGACGCTTTCAATGATATATTCATCGGTAAGGATACGCTGAGTCTCTTGGGAAAATAGTGGAGAAAAGTTGAGGAGACGCGCCGGCAAATTTTCGTGACGCTGAAGATATCTGCACCACATTAAAATCCATCTTTGGCAAGTGTCTGTCAATGCACTGCTTCAGGAAGAAAAAAAAAATTGTTCGCTTGTAGAATTTTGTTCTCCGAGTTAACTGAGAGGAGCGAAGTTTGTGAGATGCAAAAGACCGCTTATAGCTTGATGAAATTTTGTCTTGGGCGGATATCTTCAGGATCGTAAAATCGAAGCGATAGAAATGTGTTGGGTGGAGACGCATTATTTTCGGCGAAACTTCAATCGGCCGAATCTTCGGACAGCCTGAAATCGTGGATTCAGCACTTCTTCTGTCACTTCTATCGTCAAACTTCTGTAACTTTTTCCGTATCGTCAAACTTCTGTAATTTTTTGTGAATCGTCAAACTGCTTAATATTTATTTTTTCCAAATCGCCGAATTTCCAAAACTTTGTTATTTCGAATTTTTATTTAAGTCAACGAGTTACTTACTTTGGAAATAGTAATTGGATGAACGTTATTCTTACGAATCGTCATTTTAGCGAACGTTATTTTGCCGAATAATAATTTCATCGAACTTTATTCTATTTCACACTATTCGGAAGAATCGTCGTTCTTACGATTAGAATTTTTCCGACAAGTCATTTATCCGAATCGATTCGTACTGAGCGTAAGATTTTTTACGAACAGATATAATAACAGGTGGTCAGACTATTCATGCATATTATTTAGGCTCGCGATTCGGTTGATTGGCGATTCGAAGGAGTTACGAATCACCGACTTGATGTTCGGAGATTTAATCATTTGGAGAAACGAAGATCGATGAAATTATTATTCGGAAAAATGACTTTCGGCGAAATAGCAATTTGGAGGAATAACGTTCGGCTGATTATCACTTCCGAAGAGTAACGTTTGCTGAAATGACAATTTGAATAGGCCAAGTTTTGGAAATTGGATAGTTCGGAAGAATAAAGTTTTAGAAGTTTGACAATACGAAAAATACAGTTTTGGAAATTTGATAATTCAGAAAAAAAATAGTTTTTGAAAATTTGACAATTCAGAAAAAAATAGATCTTGAAAATTTGACAATTCAGAAAAAAATAGGTTTTGAAAATTTGACAATTTAGAAAAAAAAGGTTTTGAAAATTTGACAATTTAGAAAAAAAAGGTTTTGAAAATTTGACAATACGGAAAAATAAGGTTTGGAAATTTGACAATTCGGACACATGATTTTCGTAGATACGTCAATTGGGCCGATTGAATTTTCGGCAAAGCAACGTGGCTTCGCCCTCGGTCAAATCGTTGGTTTCTCATGGCATCGAAGTACTTTTTATTTATTTTATTTCATTAAAATTTTTAATATCCACGAAAATTTTGACATCGCATTTCGATTATCGATTTGAGTCAACTCAATTAAAATGGCAAGTTATAAAAATGTTCTCCGGGCACTCCAATCGAGTGTAGTCCGATGTGATTGTGTTCGCTTACTTTGATATCGATTCATCATGATTACGTTCGATCCCGACAGAGAGCCGAAACGGGGAGTACGAACCGTCGCGCGAAGAGGAGGAAGAGCTGGAGCGTGCATTGGAAGCGGTCGACAAGGATGTGCGAAATTTGGAGCGGATGGGACAGACCCACGGGTTGCTGGAGCCGGCTCTGCTTGCCCAGCTCATGTCGGACATTGCTTCGTAGCCCCCACCGGCCCAATAAAGCCGGATAACGATGATTCACACAGTTCGCGCGTGTTCCTTTGTTTAAAGAAGAAAAAAAGAAAGAAAGAAAAAAACACAAAAAAAAACGTAGATGAAGAAATACTGTTTGTGTATGTGCGCTGGTCAATGTAACACTGTATTACTAACTGTATCGTTGTATAGCAATTTGCGCGCGAGAGAGAGAGAGAGAGAGATAGAGAGACCGTGAGAGAACGAGAGTTCGCGACAAAAATGCGCAGGATTCGACGATTGTGTAGACAAAAGTACGCGGTGGATGTGAAAGCCAAAAAGAATTTTAAAAAACTAAAAAAAAATAATGCAAAAAAAGCACGTGTAGCGAAGTGACTAGTATATAGAAAGAAAAGAAAAGAAAAACGGATTGATGTCATATAAATCGCCATATTTTGGCTACGTGTATGTCAGGGAGTTTGTTTGCTTGTAACCGCTAGATTTAATCCTTTCACGCAAAGGCGGAAGACAAAAAAAAACGGAAATAAAAGGCAAAGCGATGCGGCGAGGCCGTTCGTCGGTCGCGCAATCCGCGCTCTCGTCCGTTCTAATCTGTAAGAACGCGGCGCATGTGGCTATGTATACTTTTTGTAAGTACACGCGAGAGAGACACACAGACACACAGATAAGAACATACACAAACACACGGAAAAACGTACATACAGTGAGACGCATTGTGAGATGGTAGAATTAGATATTAAAAAAAAAGAGCGCGCGCAGAGTTCACCGAGAATTTGAAACTCGGTGGAAAAAAACAAGTAACTGGGCTGTAAACTGTCCATCACTCAGAGACTATGAAAGTTGGCGATGCGAAGCATTAATTGTAATAGTGCGGTATCGGCATTTAGGTACGTCGTACTTTTTCTTTCGGATTCGTTCGACCGATCGTTAGTCGGTAATTAGGCGCGCTAAAACGTCCGGCCCATCTGGTTAATAACGCACCGATCACGAATCTCCGTTTACACGAGAGTCACATCGAGTCCCGCGCGCGCGTCTCATGTTCACACCGAGGATCTTTCCTATTTCAATTATTTTTAATAACGATTGTAGATGGAAGAAAGAAAGAAGGAAAAGATGTACGTTCGCACGAGCGCCGTTTGCACACTCCGAACGATTTTTTTCTTCTTTTTTTTAAATTAATTAATTCAACTCTTATTGTTTGAATGTGCTTTGTACATATCGCTATAACGGTTGATATTTGTAAATTGTAATGGTATAATGGTACGGACACCGATACGACTGCGACGCACACGTTGTTTGCATCCAGTGTCGACCGGTTCTCGAGTGTCGCGCCGAGAGTCGCAAAGTTCGTCGTGACGAACCCTCTCGAATTATTCTCTCGCATCTGTATAAAAGTTTCATTGACATTCACAAAAAAAAATAAGGTAAAACCACAAAAATCCGTTAGTATCCGATTCGGAGCACGAGTTCGCCTCCGAGCTTTGTTACGGAGTAATAATCCATTTCTGTAAATGATTTCACTATTCATACATCAGTTCATTATCGAATTATGAAGCAACACGTTACATTGAAAGAAAGAAAAAAATAAACAGATACAAGTGGATCGGTAAAGGTAGAATAAACAGAACAAAATGAATACATGGGTCGAAGGATTTTTATTGAGAGTTCGAATTTGATCCATCAGTAATCTCTGTGCCACTGTCGTTGTAATAGGAAACACCAAAAAGAAAATGATGAAAAAAACGTGACACTCGATTATAGTCGTGGCTGAAACTTATCGTACACTTTGCGCGGCAGAGGTAATTTATATCCCACGGTTAGGTAATCGTTATCGAGAAGCGTTTGTATTAGCCAAATATTGACTGAAGCGTATCCAATTTGTCAAGCGCAAACGAATTTTTCGTCGTGAAAAATCATCACGATAAAAAGCAAAAGAAGATAAAAAAAAACACAAACCGATACTACTGAATTGCAGCACACCCCATATTGGGGGGCGGAAGGGGGATTAGAATTATCTTTCTATTCGTGCTAATGTCGTCACTTTAATTGTTATTAGTATACTTCTTAATGGTATATAGTTAGTCGTTTTACGATTATACACGAAGGAATAACGCGATTTACGACGTTTTAGATGACGAATTATTAAGGAAGAAAAGAAAATGAAACGAAAGAAAGGAACGCATTGTCCGCTGCTCCTCATGTACCTATCTGTGTATGCCCTTGTAACATATTATCATTACTATTCTCGATTAGGCAGTAACAATTACAATAAGCATATTTTTTACATTCGCCTCGTAGTGCTCTCTGTTGTATTTGTCCCCTTATATTCACAATATCCTCCGTAAAAACAAACGAAACGTACGCACAGCTTCTTTTCATACGTAATATTCGTTCGTCGTTTGTTCGTGTACGTACAGTAGAACTTCGATTATCTTAATCGATTAGGGGTCGAGCCTGGTTCGGATTAATGCCCACATAGCACGGAAATATTCTTGAGAGGTTTCGATAATATTTTTTTGAAATATTGAAAAATATTTGTGAAATGTTTTTAAAAACATTTAAGAAATATTTTTAAAAACATTTAAGAAATATTTTTAAAAACATTTAAGAAATATTTTTAAAAACATTTAAGAAATATTTTTTGAAACATTTAAGAAATGTTTTTAAAAACATTTAATAAATATTTTTTAAAACATTCAAGAAATATTTTTTAAAACATTTAAGAAATATTTTTTTGTCCGCTCATGAATTTTACATTGAAATGCTTCAGAAATGTTTCGCTGAAGTATTTTTTGTTTGCATTTCAGCGCAATGTGAAAGATTGCGTCGCCAATTCATATTGCATAAAAACACCCGCAGAAACACGGAAATATTCCTAGAAATATTTCGGTGAAACAAGAAATTAAAAATATCTCAAAATATTGTTTTCATATATTTTAGAATTGTTTCGAAAGTCTTGAAGTATTCGACATATTTCAAAATATTTCGTGCTGTATGGGCGATTATTCGGATAATGGAAAATTGAAGACGAAAAATAACATACTTACGTTAAACATCAAAGAGGAAGCTAACAATGTGCCCGTCTCGCTTCGAAAAAAATTCCAATTATTTTTCCACTGTAAGAACATTATATGCTTCCCGCATAGAGGTAAAGTCTTGTTCGCCGGAGCCACGACGCACTCGACTACAAAACTATTATTTAATAACAAACAATTTTTTACATACATGCATATTAATATCTCTGCGCGTCGACGAGAACTAATGGAAACTGAGCTAAAAATCAACGTGCGAACCGTGTGACGTAAAAAAAAATTGTAAATTTAATGTACCGGACTGGAAGTTTTTATGCAAAAACTGATACATTACATTTAATGTACAATTGTGATGAAAAATTGATATACTTTTTCATTGAAATTAAAGTAAATTATCAAAAATGAAGTATTTCCAATTTTTTAAATACACTGAACATTAATTTTTCATCACAATTGTACATGAAGACTTCCATTCTAGTACAATTTACAATTTTTGTTTGAAGTGGAGGTTCGGATAATCGCGGTTCTACTGTATGTTAATTTTTTTTCATCACACAGCCGAGCGTAGATTAACGACGCATCATTAACTTTGCACACCGTGAGTCAAACACTACGTCGAGTTTGAGCTAATTTCGTTAGTTGTCCAGAGTTGTGCCGATGGACGATGTATCAGCGAATTTTTCGATCTGTCGTCGCACTTCTCTCGCTATCCATTTCTTCCTCGCATTGTCGCGATCTCTGTCGTGTCCCCTGCAGCGCATATCGGTAACTCGCACCGGAAAAACTTCCGGCGTTACCTGTTTCGAAGTCTGGCCGGGCATTCTCGTTCCGGAACGGTCGGGTTGCTTAGAGAGAAGAAAAAAAATTATTTTCCTCTCGATAGCTTCGATTTCAATTCAATCATCGATTAAGGAGGGAGTCTCGCTGCGCGCTAACTTCGCATAAGTTCGACAACAATAAGAGAAAATTGCAAGTCTTTCTTGATGGTGTAAAAATCTGAAAAAAAAATCATGTATACTAAAGGTACTGAGAAAATTAATTTTGCATAATAATAATTGCAAAATGTTAGTAACAAATTCATCAAAAAATTAATTGGTAAACAAATTATCCGGCAACAAATTTTTTTTTCTATGAAAATGATTCGTTTATTTTTCTGAACACGATTTGTAAAAAAATTTGTAAAAAAATGTTATAAAAAATCAACGATTTTTAAATAATCGTTGATTTTTTATTTATTTTTTTATAGAACAAAAATCAACGATTGCTTAAAAATCTGAAAAAATTCATACGTATTCAGAAAAATAAATAAATAATGATTCGGTTATATCATTTTCATAAAAAAAAAAAAAGTTTTCTTGCCGGGTAATTTGTTAACCAATTTCATTTTTTGATGAATTTGGTAATAATATTTTGCAATTATTATTATGCAAAATTAATCTTCTTAGTACCTTTAGTATCCATGATTTTTTTCAGATTTTTACACCATCAAGAAGTATTTGCAATTTTCTCTTATTGTTGTCGAACTTATGCGAAGTCAGCGCGCAGCGAGATTCCATCCTTAACTCACCATGCTTCTGAGTATCTTTTCTACGACGGAACTCTTGCGCTTCTCCCATTTTTCTTTCTCGTCGTCCTGCTCCTCTATGGACTCGTCGCTCTCCGACGGCATCAGCATAACGTCGTAGTCGGCACGAGGCTGCCCGAGGATACCAACTTTTATTCCTAATCCGGGTAATTTTTCTTCCGCCTCCAGCAGAGCGTTCTCCAGGTACTTGACACGCTGATCTTTGGGCTCCGCACCGAGCATGCCTGCAACGTGCGTCGATCGGTTAAGGAGGGAGTCTCGCTACGCGCTGACGTCGCATAAGTTCGACAACAATAAGAGAAAATTGTAAGTACTTCTTGATGGTGTAAAAATCTGAAAAAAA
>JAPYZD010002647.1:0-51812 GCA_030522725.1 Ichneumoninae sp. B BG-2022a
TTTGTAGAAGTTTTATAATTATTATTTTTAGAAATGAAGATTTCATCTTGTATGGATTTTATATTATTTTTATGTTTCCATGATGTCGATATTTCATTTCTAATTATAAAAACTATAATCGATCTCACCCTAAATGACTAATTAATCCATTAGAAGGGAATCTATAACCTGCACCCGCTGTACCAAGTGATCCAAGTGGTATACCTCTATAATCAAGTATTGCATCCTCATCTGAGTTTAAAGCCAAACCCACAGTATATTGATCCTTAAGAAATTCAGGTACGTTTTCGTATTTTCTATCTCTTGGAGGTATTGGGACAAGGTTTTTTAATGCAACAAAATTTTGATCTTGGGACATGTAATTTCTGCGCATTTTATGTTGATAATATGGAATGTCCCAACCGCGAGCATATCCACCCATCGGATTACGTATCATCAGTGGTGGAGCTTGAGTTTCATATGGAAATTCCTTATTAGACAATTTCTTGATCTTATTTAATCGAAATAATGATGCATAGAGATTTCGAAATAATACTTTTCTGAAATGTAATGATGCAAGATAACACTCACTTATGAGTTGTTGCTAAACATTCACAAAACATCAAAGCTTTTTTATATTTTGCACTTGTCTTTTCCGCCGAAATGTTTGCTATAAATGAGCCAGTGGTATACAGTCTAAAAAAAAAACAGAATGCATCATTTTATTTCTGCAGCATTATTAAATGATAAAATTTAAATTATGAGATTCACCTCTGAAAAGCAATGCATTTCTGCATCTTTGTGAAGCAAGCAAAATTTCGCAATAATTTATCAACTATAAATATCTTTTCGTTAGATAAACTCTTCTCGTTGGCTAGTGCCGCATTTGCTACCTGAATAAACTCAATAAAGCGGATGATGCACACAATCGCTTTTTTAATTTTAAAACGTTCAAATGCATCTCTACAGAATTGCTTTTTGGGGTTGAATTTCAAAAAGATACGAAGAGCTTGGCCTTTAAGTATACCATTCACTACAAGAGATTTAGCTTTTTTGATTGGTATGCATTTTTTCAATCCTGAAATAAGTTTTTGCTGATTATCTTGTAATAGAGCAATCTTATCGATTAATTCGCGCTCTTTGTCTTTGATTTGCTCAATATATCGTCTTGCTAGGTTATTCACATCTAGAAGATGGCTGACTGAGATTCGCAAATGTTCGGTTTGTCGCATATTCTCTTCTCTGGCTTTTTCAGACATGTTTGATGCTATCACTTGACTTTGCTGTTGAACTTCCTGCAGCCGGTTTGCATACTTTGCCGTCAGCTCGTCAAACTGATTTCGTAGCTGATTTTGAAACTCTGATTGATCGATTGCTGAACGAGAATTCAACAATTCTCTGACTCGAGCAATTTCGTTATCAAATATGCTTTTTAGCCGCTGAGACTCTTCCATGTAACGCTTTTCTTGTTCAAGTCGTTCTGTACGAAGTGCATATTGTTCCGAAGGATAAGGTTTCTGCTCGTGTTTTTGTGATACGAATGTTGATAAACTAGCGTCTTTCACCTCATGAGGTTTGGATTCAACAGGGGGAGGAACTAACTCTCTTTCTGATCGCCTGGATTCTTTTGGCTGGGATGGGTTAAGATGTACACGAGAAGGCTGTTCTCGTTTTAACACTGACCTCAGAGAACTCGTTGATTCGGCAGGCACGATCATGCTCTCGGTCAATTGCAAATTTTGAGGCATCAACACTGGCTGCTGCGATGGCTTGTGGGAAGCCGCTGTTTCAGCGGCTTGCGAACGTTGATTTTGTTTTGATGGAATCACTTGAGCGGTTGGGCGGGGTGATTTAGGGAGTAAAGCGTGGGGAGTCTTCGGCATCATGCTGTATGCAGACGATGTGTCTGACGAACTACTACTGCTTCTCTCCCCTTGACGTGCCTTCAGAGGCTCAGCTGTATTAATCGGAGAGAAAGGCCTTTGCACTAAAGGATTCTTGCTCGGAAGTTCAGAGCTGTTATCTGTTCTCGCGGTCATTGGTAACATAGATTGGTTTTTGACTTGAAGCCCTTCAGGCTTTTCCAATAATACTGAGCTTTTGATTGTCTTCATTTGCGTTGAGACACTCTTTGGTTTTTTTACTGGGGGAATTTTCTCCAAAGAGGAATCATTCGATTCTGTTGAGCTTTCCCATAGATTGGGCCTTAGCGGAATAGTCGGCTTCGGCTTCGACTTGGTTGGTTCTATTTTTGGGCTTTTGTAGGGAGTGATATTTCTATCATCGATTGAACTTAAACTTGTTGATGAGTGAGACAAGGGTGCTGATAACTTTTTTTTGGTATTTGGCAAAAAATGATCAACACTTTTACTCTCAGTCTTTTTAATTACAGAAGGACGAAGAAAAGCCTCGTTTTTTAATCGTGTGACGTCAGCAGAGACTTCCGGTGCCACCGCACCTCGCAATAATGCACCAGTTTCTTGCTTTGGAACGACTTTTGGACGACCCAGCAGTAGCGATTTTTCGGCATCTCCGTGACTTATCTGCTTTCCGTCTCTTAATGATCCAGATGTGGTGCTCTGCCTCGCGAAAGGAGACTTATTCAATATTTGACCGAATAATGGTCGTTTGACATCAACGCTATGTTCAATAGAAGAGCTAGATGAAATGCTATATCGCTCTTTATTTCTTCCAATCAAGGAAGCCGCTTGGGGAGACCCGTAATTACTTGCGCGCGGCAGTTGCAAATTTTCCGCATTCCAGTTTTCCTTTTGCATTGCCTCAGAATATGCTGCATCTTCGGCAATGTTAGGTGGAAGCATCGGCGCAGGTGGTTTTGGTATAGCCCTATCGGGCGAAATTGAGGACGGAGGAGGTGCAAATGTCGGTTGCACGTCATTTGGCGCATCTGCTGGTTTCACTTTTTGCTTAGGCTTGAATTTATCTTTCAGGCCGAAAATTCGTCGCATAAAATATTGGCAGAGAACTGTGGTCAAAATCCTGTGAAATGTCCACTTGCCTATGGCATTGTTGTTGCTCCTCTATGTTGCTCAGTAGCCACCCTTGATAATCATTCATATTTCATTGATGATTTATTTGCCGATCAGGACCCAGGCTGTACCCTAAATTGTTTCTGCTTGTATGTGCATTGATTTTTTGACTTTGTAATTTTTCGCAATATGCATACATTGTGCACAGTCGAAGTCTGCTGCATAGCTTTTCTGGTACTGGCATCGGGCTTCAATGGCGCAGTTGCTCAACCTCAGCAAAACAGATGGCTTTTGCTCGAGCAATATGTTCCGTGGTTACGAAGAGGGACAATTGACAGGTACCTTTTGCATGACATGTTATATGCATGATAAAGGGCAGCGCCATTGTCGTCAGATGATTCAGCATCAAACAATCAGCCACAGGTTAAAGGTCATGCTGCTGCACAGGCTGCAGCAGCAAAGGCGTATGACTACATTATAATAGGTACGGTGGGGTTAGATGTACACTGACGCTAGTGAGTGAAAGCTTTCAAATACAGGTGGTGGAGCCGCCGGTTGCCCTCTTGCGCGAACATTAGCCGACGCAGAAAAGAGCGTTTTACTTATTGAGCGTGGGGGGCCACGAAAAGATTATCCAGACACACTTAACATATATGGCGCCGGTAGGTATATGTACAATGATCAAAAGTGAGTCCACTTGTGTATCAGGGTGGGTTATCGGCAATGAGGCTGTCTCACAACTGGTCGAAACAACGGAAGGTGTTAGATCGCATATTGGATCTGTGTTATCTGGAGGGACAGCCATCAACATGGCAATAGTTATAGCCGAGATTCAGTCATACTTTGACCACTTGTTCAGCTATCCAGGAGTTTTTCTCGATTTACCTAAACTGCACGCTGTAAGTCTTTGACGGATCATCGCAACCACTTATGCTGCTTATTGATGTCTTTTTTTTTTTTGCAGGCAACAAAGTGGATCACGGATCGATTGGCGCATCCCATGAGAGACGATACGCCTCAAGGGAATGCTTGGAAGTCGGGTGTTACGGAAGGTTTGCAAGGTTTTTTTTATTCATTTTTTTCAGTATTCGGCTCTTTCGAAGGACCCCAAGTGTCTCTAAGCGTGAATCACTCCTGGCAAGGATATTCATTGTTCAATGAACAGTCCAACTTTTATCGCATGGCTGCTGATATGACATTAGGCACTCCGGGACAAGATTACCCAACAACACTTGACGTGCTTTTACGGCACACGGTTCAAAAAATTGAATTTGTAAAAAACGAAACAACAGGGAATCATATTGCAACTTGTGTACTTGTGCAACAATCATCCGCACAAGACTCAGCACCAATCCTCAGTCGGCGTCCTTGGAAATCGCAATGGCAAAGATTTTCGAGCTTTTTTAGTTTTCCACCCAATAGACGAGAATCACAATATACAGCTTTAACACGTGAGTGAGAAAAAATTGTTTAATAAGCACTATCTAAGTAGCAAGTGGATATAAGCAATATCGTATTTGTATCAAGAATGGCGGAAAAATCATTTCTTCAGCCGGTAGTTTCATTACATTATAGTCAATTTATTTTAGGAGCTATTCTGACTCCAATATTATTATATAAGAGTGGTATTGGACCACGTGATATGGTCAAAAACTCTCGTGCAAAGCTTATACGTGAAATACCTGAATTGGGAAAAAATCTTAAAGATCGTGTTTTGATTCCTATTAGTGTATTTTTAATTGGTGATATACCTCCGGAAGGTTTTCCTCCAAGTATAGCAAATGCAGTTGCATTCGCAGAGGTCGGGCCTCAATGCGCTGGATATAAAATGGGACAAAGGAATATGAATTGTTCTAGTATCGCTGCTGAGGTTCTTTCAGGATCTAGAATTGGGGAAGGAGTACTTTATTCTACAAGACTTATTTTACCACCTGAAGTTAGAGATGATCCTTTATTAGGTGCTATTCTTCAAGTAAGTTAAATTCATCATAAATATAAATAATAATCAAAATTATAATAAAGTATAATTTTTACATATTATTAATATTTAGTTTTTAGAAATAATTTTGATAGTAATTATAATTTAATTTATAAAATAAAAACATTGTAATCAAAATAATTATAAAAATGATTATTAGAAAAATAATAATTATTTAAGTTATAATATATAATATAAATAAAAGGAATTAATTACTAAAATAATAATAATTATACTAACAAATAATAAATGATAATGATAATAGTGAATAAATATAATCATAAAAATAATAATAAATAATAATAATAATAATAAATAATAATTAATAATAATAATAATAATAAATAATAATTAATAATAATAAATAATGAATGATAATAATTATATTAATAATAAAAATAATAATAATAATAATAAATAATAATAATAATAATAATAAATAATAATTAATAATAATAAATAATAATTATAATAATAATAAATAATAATAATAATAAATAATAATAATAATAATAATAATAATTAATAATAAATAATAAATAATAAATAATAATTAATAAATAATAAATAATAAATAATAAATAATAAATTATAATTAATAAATAATAAATAATAAATAATAAATAATAATTAATAAATAATAAATAATAAATAATAATAATGTTTTTTAAATTTTGATTTAGGTGATTCAAGATTGTACATATGGTCAGATACCACTACAAAAAGTTCTTTTGCAACCATTATGTGTAATTGCAAAGCCAATAGGAAAATGTTTTCGTCGTTTAGCTTCAAATTTTGCATTTACAGCAGAACCGAAAAGTAATGCAGAATTAATTGTAAATGAAAGAAGTGAAATTATAGTTAAAGGAAATTATTTAAACGATCCTGAAGATTTACAAGATGCAATGAGAGGTGTAGCATTAATTTTACGTGTTTTGAATTCGGGTTATTATGATGGTGTAATTGAAAAATCTCATATAAATAGTTGTCCTTTAACAATATTAAATGGTTTATTAAGATTAATAAATACAAGTATGACAGATTCAAGAAAAAATAAAAGTATGGGTTTATCAAAATATAATGTCACAGCAGTAGGGTTTTTTTATTTTGAATTTTTTTTTAGATCCGTGATTCAATTGAATCTCAATTAGCAGCATTGGAAAAAGAATTACAACATGCACAAGAACGTCAAGAAACAGGTTGTTATAACTCAACATGTACAAGTTTAATGGAAGAAGATTTCAGAAATGAAAGTAGTAGTACTTCCGCTGAGGCAAAAGATGATGATAATATTAATGAAGCATGGTTTAATATATTTGGTCAAAGAAGAACACGACCCCTTAGATATTGGACATCACAAAAATATGCAACTTATCCAACAGTAGTACCTGGTAATTATATATTTAAATATTATTTTTTTACAGAACCAACTGATGATGTAGCTTTAAAAGATTTTGCTAAAACTTGGATGACTTCTATATGGCATTGGGTTGGGTACGATTTAAATTTTTATTTAAAATTTTTTTATTAGATCTGCAAGAATGGGTGTTGTTACAGATTCAAATTTTATTGTTAAAGGTTTTGATAATCTTGCTATTGTTGATGCATCTGTATTAAATACAGTGACTAGAATGAATCCAACAATTACAATTATGTCTTTGGGACGTTATGCGGGACAAATTATGGAAAATATTACATTAATATAATTTTTTTTCAAAACGTTTTTTTTTTTTAACGCATATTGTACGAATTATAAAAAAATCATAATTATTATTTATTTTCTTTAATTTAATTAAACGTATAGATTTATTCAAAATATTATATGTCCCAAAATAATTATTTGTATCAATTAACCAAGGATTTCTATCTTCAATTAATTTGATTGCACTTTCGTAATCTTTATCAGGAAAATTAGCCGAAAATATTTTATTTAATAAGTTAATTAAATTTTTCTCTCCACCTATATAATTTAAAGCTGAAATTGTAATAATTATATCAATATGAAAAATATTATTAAAATAATATTTTGCATCTAACAGACAATTTCTTAAATTACGAATACATAATATAATTTGTGCAATTATTGTCAAACGATTATTTCCATTAAAAATATCAGAAGTTACAGAATAACCATTATGAGGTATTCTACCATATAACCAATTAGTAATTAAAACTCTTAAAAAAAAAATATTATTTAAAAATCAAAAAGACCTTACTCATTATTTATTTTAATATAATCAACATTAGAAGAAATTTTTGGACGCCAGAACGAAATTGATAATATAGGTTTTACAATCTATTTTATATATTTATTTAAACTTACTTTAAATTTTAAATTTGAAGAATTTACAAAATACCAAATCATTATTTTATTCAAATTTGAGTAATCAAATTTACTTTATGAAAAATTTAAAAAAAAAAAAAAAACTTACTTTTCAATTATTATTTTATTATCAAAAATTATATCTGATGTCCCAAATTTATCTACAATTTTAAATTCCGTATTTTTTTGTGGGAATGGCGTTAGAATTATATTTTCTGTAAGATTTAAAACTGGTAAATCTGGGATACTTATTTCTGAGATATTATCTATATTTTCATTAATTTTAAGTTCTTTTTCGAGATCCATTAATGACATTATTCCACAACAATTAAAATAATATGACAAATTTATAATTTTTTCTGTAAAAAAAAAAACTTTTACATTGGGACTGTCATCTTTATTAATAATTTTTATTGGTTCTGCAGGTGTCAAATACATAACCGGAGCAAAAGCATCATTTGAATGAATTATTGTATTCCATTTATGTGGTCTGAAAAAAAATTAATTTTTTTTATTTTTTTACTTCAATATTTTTTTTTTTTTAAATGAAGAAGAATTTAAAACTAAAGTTTCAAATTCACCACCTTCACCACAACAATGAAATCCAAAATCTTTTTCTAATTTAAATAATTTAGGAGCTAAATTAAAAATAGATAGTCCCAAATCTTTCTTTGTAAGTCCATAAGATGCAATTTTAATAATAATAGCTTCAAATTCTTCTGTCATAATCATTAATTTTAATAAAATATTTTGTGGCATTTTCCATAAAAAACTAAGCGATATTAAATTTAGTCTTTCACAGCTTAAAGAAAAATAATTTTTTTTTTTAATTTTTTTTTTACCAATTTTCAACTCTGTTTCTTTGATAGTTAGAAAATATTGCTCCAGAACATACATAATTTGTTTGAGGATAAGAATCCTTGTAAAAATTAGATTAAAAAAAAAAGTTCAAACCTTCACTTCTTTTAATAAATCATGTAAAAATTCAACTTCATCATTTTTTGTTTCAGTATATTCTAAATTAGTTATTATGGCTGAACTATTATCTGGATCCCGATTTAAAAAAAAAAAAATATTTTTTTACTTGGGACTTCTTTAATAACCAAAGGAACATCAAGACATTCAGAAATAGCTTCAATAAATTGAGAACCAACACTTTGATACATAAAACTATCCCGTTCGCCTAATAAGAAATAAATTTTTTTATTCTTTTACTCTCTAAATTGACTGAACGGATATGAGCTATCGCTACTAGTTGATAGCCTAAACGGATACATGTCTCAAGAGCAAAAATGCTATCTTTTCCTCCACTTATAAGTGCTACGAAAAATTGTGACATTAGTCACAGACATTATTCTATTGCATTGGACAACAATGACTTCTAGCTTTTTTTGCAGATTGAAACATTAGTTCGGATTGTGCTGAGATAATAATTTTAAATTATAAATTTATTCAACCTGAGATGTCTTCACTTTTTCCAAGTAAATCTTCAATCTGTTGATGATTTCCAAGTACTTGTTCGATATCACGTTGAAGTATCTCCTATAAAAGAAGTTTTTGAAAAAAATACATTTTTTTTTTTATTAGAAAAAAATTTAAAAAAAGGTTTACCTTAACATCATCAACTTTTGCCTGTGTTTTCAATACAGCATCAAATTTTTGTGGATCCTAAGAATTTGTGTTTTTTTTTTTTCGATTTACTTGATATTCTTTCAACCAAGCTTTTAGACTATTTTTATAATCAGCTTGATGATCTTTTGTAGCATTCTTCCAAATTTCAGGTGTGATCTTTGTTTTAAAGTCATCATGTATTTTTGTTAAAGCATCGAATGCAAGACGTGATGGATAAGTTTTATCTGTTAAAGCAGCTACTGCTAACCCATCACTCCAACGAAGTGCATAAAACCGGTATTCATGATGAGCTATAATGTCCCTTTGTCCTGGTGCAATCTGCAACAACATAATACTTATTGCGCACCTGGTATACAAGAGTTTTAGATTTTAAGCCTTAATAAACATTTAATACTATGATTTACCTTTGGCAATATTTGTCTTGCGAGAAAATCGCTTAATTCTCGGACAGGTCTTCTTTCAAGATATCCGAAACTACCGAAAAAAAAATTTCAATTTTTTTCGCCTTTACCTTGCAACGTCGGATTTAGTTGACAAAAATATCACTCGGTCGTGATTTACACGCGCAACGTGGAAAGCAATAATTTTCATAGTCCCTCTTTGACATCGGACTTTATATCAATTTTTGACATCTTCTGTAAACAGGCACACACTGACAAGTACCTCCTACTAAATTCATTGTAAAGGATTTAGGTGCAATAAAGACTTTATTGCTATGTAAATATGTTTATAATTAAAAAGCATTAAATAGAGAACATTTGAATGAAACAAATAAGTTTTGATATGAAAAAATTATCTTCCATCACTTTCATTGACATCATTATAATATTATGATGATGTTATTTGTTGTGCGCCAAGTGGTCATTACTGCAATCAAATTTCACATTGAAACATAATATACTTAATAAAAAGATTGACGGGAATTCTTGGAGATTAGATATATTGTATAAAAAGATTTCTAAGTTTCATCTATTCCGTGAATCATAGACACGATCTTGACGGGAATGATTATAACTACTTCTATGATTTCTATAAGAGTCTTGTCTGCTGTCATTCATATAACGTGCATGATGATCTTTCATTCCTCGATATCTTCCATCCGCAGAACTTGAATTAGGTTCAGCTTCTTTTGATGAAGGCTGCTGCTTATACTCATGCTTCCTATGAGGATTAGGCAATCTGTCACATGGACGTTCAATCTCATAGCGATCAGACGACCGCTTGTGACTGATTTTACTTATATCATTACGAGAAGGCCGTAATGGCGGAGGTTCCGGATCTCCATCGACATAATCCTGTTCACGTGACTTGTGTTTTCTGTGTCGCTCATCTTTTTCGTAATGTGCATGCCGCCTTTTTCGTTTACGTTTGGCGTGAGCCTTATCATCATCAGTGGACGCTGCTGCCGGATCTTTACCACCCTCTAAAAGCTACAAGACATTTGTCATCCTTCCTTTTAGTAATAGAGATAAATAAAAGTTAATCAAAGAAATAGAATGTCAAACTAACCTCACGTCGCTGTTCATCTGTTAAGTCACCTCTGATAAGAAGCAACCTTTTAGGTTTGACTCCTCTAATTAATATTAGAGCAATAAAAATTCTTACAATGCTTCTTGCATAAGTTCCTCTTCAAAACGTTTAATCAAATTTTGCTCTTCATTAATTTTTTTCGGATCCTCACGCTTTCGAATCCACCAATCATTTGTTGAAAAGCGCCCAAATTTTCCCTGTACTCCGACTCGTACACTCTGGCCTAATAAATTTTCACTCTTTCAAAATATTACCTAAGTAACATTCACGATCCTTGTAGACTTGTCCTTTAACCGAATCCCAAGTAAATTGCTCAAGTCCACCTCTAGTTCCCTCGCGAGAAGGTCCTTCATATAGATCAACCATTTAAAGCTGCGCCTGATAGTCACGCAAATTGAGACATGCCGTGCCAGAAATGCGAAAAGAAGCTTACAAAACTTGCGACACCTGATGTTAAGGAGGGTGCGTTGTTGTTATATGATCAATATTATTGCAATCTTGTAGCTGGCAAAAGAGCCGTCGGCGTAAATAAATTGATAGAAAAACGTTCGCGGAAAGATCGGTAAGTGAAAGCAAGAAATTATTAATGGGCCGTCGTCCTGTTGCCCTTAACTTTTTGTTGTTTTTTGTCAGACTCGCTGCACAAGGAGCTAAGTGCACTTCCTGTAAAGCGCCACTTCATGTTCAAGGAAAACTATGTCCACTTTGGCAAGTACTTTTTATGATACATCTATTTCCAGTGCTCATCGTCAAGGTTGTTGCTATCTTTGCGGCAAAAAGATATTTGACACATCAAGTCATTGCATGTCAATTGTATGACTTTCGAATCCATTTGAGATTAATTCAAAATTTTGTTTTTCTATATGCTCTTCTTCTCGTGTCCCCAAAAGATTGGCTAGTTCACATCCTGCATGTGATTGCTCATTATTTGATCTTGGTAAAGGCTTATTCAAACTCTCTAATGCTGTTCCCATTACATCTTTCTTGCCTTCTGCAAGTCGCAAAATCCACTGACATTGTTGATTTTCTGCCGAAATGCATTGGCGGCGGCGTTGTCCCAGTTTAAGCTCTATGCCCGATTGAGTCAATTTTGTAGCAACAATGCGTTGACAATCTCGATTAAATAGATCGATTATCTCGACAAAGTTTGCCATGTGATTTGTAGTTGTGCATGCAAGTTGACGTGTAGCCTCAGTGTGACAAAATGCATTATTGTCTTCATCATCCAACATTTCAATAAAAGTCTTAACTATTTCTAATTGCTTGAGAGGTGAAGATAATGATAAGAGATTTCCGAGGGAGTACCAAAGCCCTGATAATGATTTGTGATAATAAGAACAATCATTATCATTAAGACATGTGCTCTCCGTAGGAACTGTATTCAATTTAATATATGTTATTAGATCTTTCCAGGTATCAGCTGCGAGACTTATTGGTATTCGAGATTTTATGAATGGTAATTGTGTAAGAGCAATTATTGGATAGAAATAAACCGATACCATATCTGAAATTATTGTTCTCAAATTTGATTCATTTACAACATTATAAATTTGAATCTTTGTTAAATCTTGAAATGATACTTTAAAGTTTTCTCTTATCACTCGAATCCCGTTCTAAAAGAAAATACTCACTAAAAAATCTCTCTATTTTTTTGAAAAAGAATCTCTTAATACTTTTAAACAAATACTTACCAATGGCTTTCCCTTAATAGCATGTAAATAAAATAAACTATAAGAAAAAAATAGACATAGCGGAATATTAATATTGAATGTCCCAACTTTTTTATAAATTTGATTTTTTAATAAAATATCTAAAATTAAATCATTTATATCTTTTGATGTTTTTTTAATAAACCAATACAATTTTTGATCAGTAGAAGAAGCCAATATAGGTTCAGAAAACGCTAGAGGAAAATTATACCGTGATTCATAAAAAGAATAATTAATTTTTTCTTTTTTTGGGACAGATGCAAGAAGATTAATAAAATTTAAAATATTTTCTTTATTTTGCATTTGATTATATTGCAATACATTTGCTAATACATTAAGCTTATCATCTGTGGTCCCAACATGACTACCACTTGAAACAAGTTTTGTTAATTCATTTTTTACCTCAATTTCTTCTAATGGAATAAGGAATATTATATCGCAGTAAATGCGTGAGATTCTTGATGCATTTTTTCTTATAAAAATTGCTAGTCGGGAGCTAATTATTTTTTTCAAGGTAATAATTGAATTGATATTATTTTGTTGAATTGCATAACCCAAAGAAAATTCCAATATTTCAAAAAGTATTGAATGTTCCAATATATATTTTCGATCAATAAATTTTTCTATTATTGAGAAATCCATTTTAATAATTGATAATAAAACGAAAAGTATATCATTTATTTCAGAATTTATATTCTCATTATTATTTAATAAACTTTTACAGGATGAAAATGCCTCGAATGCTGCGGTTGTCACAACTTTATAACTATGTGATAATATTTGTAAAATTGTATTCGAGCTTTCTATCGAAATTGGGACAGATATACCTCCAATAAGACGTCTGGTATGATTTTTGAAATAATCACTCCATGGGGATAAGTCGGGTGCAATTGTTTGAAAAAATTCTGTAAACAAAACAACAATTATTGCTGTCAAAAAACATTTTAAAAAATAATTTAAGGAAGTTATGACTAATTCTGGAGACACATCTAATTGTGGGGATTCATTTTTCAACTCAAAAAAAAAATTAAACTGTTGCAGAAAATTTTGGGAATCTATTATATCTAATAAAGTCATCAATTTTGATGTACCGAACTTATTTGATATTAATAAGGGTAATATCTTGTCTCCTATGCTATATGCCAATTGAATTTTCGATACGATACTTTGGGACATAAGTGTACCTCTTTCAAATATAGAAATAAATATATCAATTATATCAAATTCAAAATTAAGGGTCGGGAGATCGTCACAAATTTGTTGGAATTTTGTTAGCCATTTTTCAATGATTTTTTTTCCATTGATATGCTCTAATTCAATGCAAGTCCCAAATTTATTTAAAATTATTAATTTTCTATCAAAATTAAAAAACCCGCCCAAAATATCATCGAATAAAAATAAATTAAAAATTGGTATAGAAAAAAATTCATTATTGATAAAACGAATCACATTTATATTCGGTGGCCTTATTGAAATTAAAGTTTTATTTAATCTAATTATATATTTGGGATTTATTAATTTAAAATTATCATTTTGGGAAATTTCCCATCCGGTTGAAACGTAATGAAATGAAATTTTTGAACAAGTTTCATTTTTAATATTACTAAGCTAAAATTTTTTTAATTATCATACATGACTCACCAGACAATGGACATGGTAGGTTTCATTTCCATCTTCGCAAATTCCCAAAAGTGTAAAATGGTTAAAGTTTTTTTCGCTATACGATAATTCCCGTATTTGCCGAGTTATAAGTATCAGAGTCGGGAGTAACTGAAGTGCGACAATACCACCACTACATATTAAAAGTCCTAAAACAACAATTGATTTTGAGTTTCCGAGATTTATTTTCACCGATTCTGCTTTTAAAAGACTTCCCAGTTTTTCATCTGGGAGCCATAATTTTCGTTTGTTTATTGTTGCTTTATCTCGAGTATATTTAACTTTAATTTGTAGCACCTCTAAACTCCCGACCCATCCCACAACAATAACAGCAGCAGCAGGCTTAATTTCGAGTTCATCTGATGCTAGGAGTAATGCTGCAGAGACTGGTAGATTGGGTCCATTGATGACACATATCAGATTCAATTCTTTATTATCCCAACCGAACAAATGAAGATCTCCAATTGAACTCCCGACCAATAAAAGAATATTAAAAATTATATTATCCGTCGGTTGGTCTTCCAAGGCCAAAAATATGACGGCTTTCGAAATTATTGCATTTCCCGCAAGATACCAATTTGTCCCAACTAACCAATTATTATCATGCTGACCCAATAAATATACATGACCTTCTTCTGTCCCAAATGCAAGATATTTAGTCCCAAGACTGGACATTGTAATTTTGACAGAATTTTGTAGTTCATTATCTAATAAGCCTTGATTTATACTAAAATATCGTAATTTAAAATCAAATTGAGATACTAAAGGGACTGATGAATTATTCAAAAAATTTTCAACAAAATTTCCTAGTGGCTCTATTTCAAATTGATTTGTCAAATTATTTTTATGATAATTATAAAATGCTAAACGTTTCTGAAATGGATCATTTACTTTTAATAAAATGATTTTTTTATTTATGGGGGGAGAAATAATATTTAAAGGTAATGGGACATCACTATTCGAGCGAATTATATTTTTTTGAATACTATCCGATGTATAATCTAAAGGAGATTCCGAAACAACTTCATTATTTCCATTTGGTGAACAATCAAATGAATTTTTTGAGTTACTTTTAATCACATCTAAGGAGTCAAATGAATCAGACATAGGCAAACGTCTATAGGTTCATTTTGAATTTGGGACATTTATTAAAAAATTTTACGTAAGAATTTAATAATTATAATTATTTAAGTTATGTTAATTAAATTAAATTTTAAATTAAAATAAATTCTGTGAAAAATTATTTTTGCATGTTTTATTATTCAGCAGTACCTGTTTGATGGATCTGTGGCCACAACAACAATCAAATCAAAATAATAATGAACAAAACATAATTGATGAAAAAAATAATATACAAAAAAATGAAGTTAGTTAGTTTAAAAAAAAAATTTAAATATTAGGAAGAAAAAATAAATGAATATAATAAAGCACAAATATGTAAGTTTATTTACTAAATTATGATAAAGCATTATTGAATGTCTATAAAAATGTACCTCAACTATATTTTCAAAATGATTATAATTTATTTGAGTAAGTTTCTTATAAAAAATTTTTTTTTTTTAGAAATCCATTAGTTAAAAATTCATCTGAAAGTGGTTCACAAAAAAGGGTAAAGTAAGATAATAATTATTTTGAAATAAAATTAGTTGATTGAATTTATTGATTTAGTTGAAATTGCATTAACTGAACAATTGGATTTAAGATTTGATTCATTTATTGAATCTCTTAAATCATTAATTCCAATTAAAAAAGATATTTATAAATTATTAGAAACTTTAAATAAATTTCGGTAATATATAAAAAAAAAAAAAAATTTTTTTTTTTTAAGAAAAATACTTAAACAAATACAAACTGAATCTTTATATAATTTAATTTATATATTTAAATTAATACGGTAAAATATATTTTTAAAATTCATAAAATTTTTTTTTTTTTTTTAGAAAAAGACAGAGATTAGAATCTATTGCTTATATATTAGAATTATTATTATCAGTTCAAGAATCAAAATTATTATTAGAAAAATTAATAAAAAATAAAGTAAGCAATTTATTTTTTAAAATTTAATTCTAGGATTATGAAACAATATTTAAAATATTAAATTCAATAGAAACAATTTGTAACAATGATTTAAAAAATTTTAAAATAAATTTTATATTAAAAGATCAAATATCATGTCAGTAATATTTTTTATATAATTATTTATAATTAATTTATAATTAATTTATAATTAATTTATAATTAATTTATAATTAAAAATTGGATGAATCATTAATAGAGGAATGTAATTTAATATTAACAAATATGATTATTAGTTTTCCTAAAATTACAGAAAATATAAATTCAATAAATAATCCATTTCCCAATTTTTTTCCATTTAAAGAAATTATACCAATTATTTTAAAGCCTCTAAAAACTACAAATATAAAATATAATTCAAATTATCTTGGTCCCTTTTTTTGGGGATGGATTAAGTTTGATAATTTATTAATTAGTAAAAATTTACAATTTTCAAAAATTGATAATTTAAATAATATTATTAATCAGTTAAATAAAAGACAAAATTTAAATAAAATTTTAATAACATTCAAAAATTTTATGCAAAAAATTTTGAAAAAAAATCTTCGTATTTCTGCAATTCAAGAAGCTAATTTTTCTAAATCTTTACAAATGATTTTCAATAAATTAAAAAATAATAATTTTTCAGAAATTTTTTATTCAGAAGTTTTAAATAAAATGTCATGGATTGATAATAAAAGAATAAATAAAATTTTAGAAGATAAATTTTATAAATTAAAATTATGTTCTGAATTAAATTCAACAAAACTTTTAAGTAATATATTAATCGATCTTTCACCTGATTTTTTTTTATTATTTTATTGTCGAATTTGGGGTTATGGATTATTAGTCTTGAAAAGAATTTCTCATATTTTTAATTATTTGTGTTCATCCTTTATATCGAATGAAGTTGAAAATTTAAAAAAAAATTTAAAAGAAATAGAAAAAAAAACATTAAAAGAATTTGATATACCTGATATGGAATCTAAGGAAATAATTATCTTTGAAGAAATTGAAAAACGTCAAGAGACATCAAATAAATCTTGTGAATATCTTGGTATAATTACAGCACAAAAATTATGTGATTTTATAAAAGATGCAGTTTCTATTATTGATTTAATTTTACAATCTTGGTTAACTCATTGGGTAGCATTAATACAGGTAAATTTAAAGAAAAAAAAAAATTTATTAATTTAGGCTCATAATGTTACAGAAGGGGAATTTGAGACTATTGAAATTATATTTGAATCATCATTATATTGGATAACTTTAAATGTAAGTTTTAATTTTTTTGTTCTCAAACGTTTTTAATTTTATTAATTTATTAGGTATTTATTGATTCAAATAGTACCGAAATTTTGTTAAATCAAGAATTACAATTAAGTTTATCAAATGGAATAAAACAAATTGAAAATGAGATTATAAATTCAACAAATAATATAAATATTAATTTGAAAAAATTCAATTTAAACTCTAATTTCAATATTCCCTCAAATATAAATATTAATATTAATTTTATATTACCTGTAACATCAGTTTTCAATGATATATTCATGCGTCAAGGAACAAATAAACTAAATAAATATTATAATACAAAAATTAATCAAATGTTAGAATTTGTTCAAAATGAAACTTTTATTTCTTTTAATATATCAAATGATTTTAAAAAAGAAATTTTAGCTTCAATTTTAAAAGAAGATAATTATTGGAGTCCTAATACAATTGATTATTATGATTCACCAATGACACTTTTCAAAATATTAATTCTAGAAAATATTAACTTTTTTGAATTAAAAAAAAAAAAAAAAAAAAAAAAAAAAAAAAATCTTATCGAATGTATCAATTATTAAATAATGATCATCAAATTTCAATAATTAAATCAAGTATATTTGTTTTTATTGTATGTATTTTTTTTTTTTAGAAATAAATAATTTTTTTTTTTTAAAAATAATTTTTTTTTTTTAAAATAATTTTTTTTTTTTTCTTAGGTTATTTTAGAATCACTTTGTATTACTTATTGTATGCCATATTTAATACAAATAATACCTAATTATTTAACAAATTTTATTAATAATTATTTTCAAAATTTATTTAATTTATTAACAGGTTTGTTTTTTTTTTTTCTTCATACATTTTTTAGAACAACAATGTCGTATAAATTTAAGTGTTCTTACTATGACTATAGTTTCCATTACTCTTTTAGAAGAGGTAATTATTTTTTAAATTTTAAAAATTTAAGTATTTAAAATTAGGATTTGAAGTTTTTTGTAAAATTGCTTTGGATAAAGATCCTGAATCAGAAGTTACAAAATTTAGAATAACACAAGGTCTTCCTTTGTTATTATCTCAAACTTTTGGTTTAACAATTGGGACTACTGGATGGATTGAAAAACTCGGTCCACCAGGAGTTACAGAATTTAATAATACACGTCGTAATATTTTAGAACAAAAAAAAGAAGTAAGACAAAAAAAAAAAAAAATTTTTTTTTTTAGTTATTACAAAAAATCTCTGCAGTCTTTACTTATCGTTATGAGAAATTTTCATGTCAATGGTTTGTAATTAATTTAAATGAATTTTTGAAAACTAATTTTAATGAAATAAATAATTTTTCTTGGGACTTTATAAAGAATAATATTAAACCAAATATTGAAGTTACAAATTTTATTGAAGATTTAAAAAAATTTTTTAATGTAAATTTAAAAAAAAAAAAATTTTTTTTTAGATTCTTTTTCAATATTTAAGTACAGAAGAAATAAATGATATAATTATTCAATCAAATGAAATTATTTTAAATTTATTTAGTAAACGTATTAAAGAAGAATTTTATTCAAGTAAGACATTTTTTTTTAATTTTTTTTTTTTAAAGAAAATGAATTATCATTAATAAATTCATTTCCCAAAATAAATAAATCTGATGAAGATTTTGAATGTATAAAACTTTTAGAAAATATATTATTAGAAAATCGTGATATTGAATTTTTTGAGGTATGTTTTTTTTTTTTTTAAATTTTTTTTTTAGAAATATAATAAAAATAATATTAAAATATATATATTAAATTTAATATTTGATTGTCTTTATATGCTTGAATCTATGAAACAATTTTTTTATAAAGGTAATTGAAAAAAAATTTTTTTTTTTTTTTTTTTAGAAAAAGAGCCTATTTATATAAATAAATTATTTATTAAAATGATTGAATATTTATATAAAATTATTGATAAAGAAATTTTTTTTAAATTTTTTGATAAAATAATTATAGAAATTCATAATTAAAGAAGAAATCTTTGTCCTATCATCATTTTTTTTACATTTGATTTTAATTTTGATACTGATCGTAAAATAAAATTTTTTTTTAATAAAATTGAATTTAATAAATCTTCATTATATTTTTTTTCTTTGTGCAACTTTTCTAAATATTCAGTTGTAAATTCTAAACTATTTCCTCCTAATTCTAATTTATTTAAAACTGGATATGTTTTTTCAGCATATTCTAATAATTCATGTATGCCCTAAATAAAGAAATAATTTTTTTATTTTTTTAATTACTTTTAATGATAATCGATTATGTTGTAAACGTAAAATTTTTAAACGACTTTTATTTTTTAAATCTGTTTTTTTTATAAACTGTTTTGATTTTGAAATCAATGATAATCTTTCAGAACAAATATCTCCAATACTTACACCACGTAAACTTAATAAAAATTATATTTTTTTTTTTTTATAAATACCTCAATATTCTCAAAGTTTTACATTCATTTGATAACCATTCTATAAATTCTGCTGTATCTGTTGAATCACCTAAATTATTTCCATCCAAAATTAATTTTCTAAAAAAAAAAAAAAAAAAAAAAAAAAAAAACTTACGTTACTTTAATTTCTTTTATTAATTTAATAATCATTTCCATAATATTTATATTTAATTGATTAATTAATATTTGGGCTAATTTAACAAATTCTGAATTTCTTAGATCAACACTAAAAATAATTATATTTTATTTAACTTACTGGGATATATTTAAACAATCAATAATTTTAATTTCTTCAAATATTTTTTTACATGCATTTATAAGTTCTAATAAATTAAAATCTCTTTCAGAAAAATTTATTGCCTAAAAAGAAAAAAAAAAAATTTTTTTTTTAAAAATTTTTTTTTTTTTTTAATTTTTTTTTTTACCGTTAAATTTTGATCAGAAATAAATCTATTTGCTTCTTCTGCAAATGTAGGTAAAGGTAAACCTTCATCTGCTGCTTCAACTAATAAATTATGATATTGTAATCTTCTTAATATAATTGTTAATCTATATTTTTGTGAATATTTTAATTCTGTTCGACCTAATTTAGAGTTATTTAATTTTTTTATTATTATTTTATCATTATCTTTTTTTTTATTTGATATTTGTAAATTTTTTGCTTCATCCCATAACTCTTCAACATAATTATCTAATACTTCATCTGTTATAATACTTGGATCTTTAATTTCTATTTCAGCTAATTCTCTTTCTGTAATACTATAAATATCTTTACCAATTTCAAAATTAAATGCTAATAAAAAAAAAATATTTCATCAGAAAAATATACCATTTTTAATTTCATCTTTAAATTTAAATTCTGCTTTATTATTAAATTCATTTATATTTACATCTTTTAAATCAGATAATCCAATATGAGTTAATTCTTGTGCTCTATTTTTTAATAAAAAAAAAAAATTCACTTACTTTTGACTTATAAGAAATAAAAATTTTATTAGACCCTAAAAAACTATTAATAAAAAAAAAAAAAAAAAAAAAAGTTAAAAAAAAAAAAAATTTTTTTTTTTTAAATATTTGAAAATAAATATTATTACCTCTGTACTAAATTGATTTCCATTAATATTAAGTACTTCTAATTTTGAAAAATTATTTTTATTTTTTTTTGATAAATCTATTATTTCTTTTTCTAAAAATAAATTAATCTCATCAGTTAATCCACATCTTTCAATATATAAAACTTCAACTATTGTTTCAAGTATAATTGATGCTATTAATTTTGCAATTATTGATGGTTGTGCAATTCTTAATTTGGGACATCTAGATATATCAAGAATTCTAAGAAAATAATGAATCATTTAATTTAATTCTTATATAATAAAATTAAATTTAATAATATTTAATAATAATAATTCATATAATTCTAAAATTTATTTATTTTTATAACATACTTAATTTGTGTATCTGATATTAAATCAATTAGATAATTAATTTGTTGCAAATTATCAAATTGAAATTCAGAATCGTCTAATTTTAAGGAAATTAATTTTGGAATAAATTTTGATTTTGAGGGTAACACATTTATAGGAAATGAAATATTTTCAAAATCATTTTCTATTGGAATTGACCAACTAAATGGTTTTAAAGTTAAGAAACCTTGACAACTAAAAAAAAAAAAAAAAATTAAAAATTAAAAATTTTTTAAATTTTTTTTTTACCCTGTTAAACGTATAAAACGAAATTGTTGAAATTGTTGTAAATTTCTAAAAATATTTAGAAATTCTAATGTATCATTAAACATTAAAAATGATAAATCTAATTCCTTTTCAAAATAAAAATTTTTTTGAAACTTACTGAGCGTAAAGGAAAACATTGTGCAGATATATATTGATATTCAATTGGTGTTATATTAGTAGGTATATATATCATTCTAGAATTATCATTTGAAATTGTTATTTTATTAAATTTTTTATTAGTTCCAGTTAATGCTTTTAAACCATGACATTTCATTCCAATAACAAGAGCCCATTCATCCTAAAATTTAATTATTAAAAAATAATTATTTACAATATTATCAATGGGACAGCCATCTAATAAAAGTAATGTTTGATTTGCTCTTAATGGCCAATCTGTTATAACTGATGCTAATATTTCATAACCTTCATCATTAATTATATTATTTCTTAAACTTAAAAAAAAAAAGTAAATTAAAATAAATTTACCTTAATGTTTTTATAGATTCAGTAATCCATATTTTAAATAAATTTTTTAAATAATTATTATTCAAATTACAATTATCAATTGATATATATCTATAAATATTATTATAAATTAATTAATTTACTTGCAATTAAAATCATTAATTACTTGAGGTAATGTATCAATTAAATTTTTATTTATTTTATTTGAATTTAATTGTATTTGATTTAATTCTTTTATATTTCCTTCATTATCTTTAAATATATTATTTATTATATTCTCAGTGAACAATTTTGATGATATATTCATTCTAAAAAAAAAAAAAAAAAAAAAAAATAAAAAATATTACCTGCTTAAATCAATACCTTTTATAAAAGAAATATTATTTATTTCTTTTAAAAAAGGTAATATAAGATCATCATGCCATTGTTGTCCAGCAAGATATATTTCCTTTAAAAAAATGATTTATAAGAAAATATTTTCTGAACTTACATATGAATTTATATTATTATCATTTTTAGCAATATCTAATAGACTATATATCATTTCTCTTGATGGTTCTAAATTTTTAATATTTTTTTTTATAATATTATTATATTTATTACATGCATATCTAATAATATATATTTTTTTTTCTTTATCTTACATAGCTTTAAATCCATTTAACCAACTACTTGTTTCTTTTGAATCTCTCCCTTGTAAACAAATTGTTACATTATGATTTTTATTTATTTTTTCTTCTGATAATAATGGCCCAGTAATAGATAAAAACATTTCATCCAAAATTCTCCACTCTTTTGATATAAATGTACGACGACTTGAAAATGCAGAATAAAAAGATTCTGTACTACTACGTCTTCTATTTAATTTATTATTTATAATATAATTTTTTCCTTTTTTTATAAAAACGATTAATTTTTCTTCTGAAGTTTCTTCTTTTGAATTTAACTCTTTTATTTCTGTATTTATATTATCAATAATAAGACCATCTATATAAATTAATTCATTTAAATTTGATTCTTTAGGTATAAGAGATGACTTTATTGGGATATCATATTTCATACCTTTTATTTGATATAGAAATAAAAAAAACTCACCAATTAAAGAAGGACGGCGTAAATCTGAAATAAAAAATAATTAAAAAAAAATAATCTCTCACGATTTAAATAAGCTGTTTTTGGTGCATAAAATAATAGAACACCTTTTTTTAATTCAAAATATAATAATGTTGAAGAAGATGCTTTCTTTAAAAATAAAAAAAAAAAAAAAAAAAGTTTACTTGATTTTGACGCATCCAACCAAATTTTATAGTCTCTGATTGTTTTACTTTTTCATATGATAATTTAGGATGAATATATTTTGGTTTAAAATCTTTTGGGCAATCTAAAAAAAAAAAAAAAAAATTAAAATAAATTTACCATTCAATTTTTTTTTTAATATATTTAAATTATATATTTTTGATTGTTCTTGTGATGATTGTAATTTTTTTCTTATATTTGGAAAATTTAATTTATTTAAAAATGCTGCTTTCCTTCTTTGTAAACCAGAACCTGGTTCTTCATCACTATTTGTTTCAAATTCAGAATCTTGTAAAGATATTTCCATTGTAATATCTTCTTCATTATATTCATCATCTAATTCTTTTTCTTTTTCTTCCCAGCTCCAATATTCACGATCTGTATCACCAACTACTAGATTTAATGTTGCACGTGAAGCTAAAAATTCACTTGCTGTTGTAACTTTACTCAATCTCTTGATTTTTGCACGTCTAGCCATATCAATGGCATTTTTTAAATGTGAAGCTATACGCCTATGTTCCAGTAACCTTTGTCTATCTATAGCTGCCATACTTTTAATAGTTATTGCTGATTCTCTTAATTGATTCATTTTATTAATAAGATCTTTCTTATGAATTTCTTGACTTTGATTTCGTCTTTTTAAAGAATTTAAACGTTTTTCTATAATTTTTTTTTATATATAAATAATATATTACCTCTTATAACACCCAATGGTAATGCTGATGCTGCTTGTTGAATTGCTTCATTATTTTCAAGCTGTAAATTTAAATCTTCTTCCCAATAAAAACCAGCATTAACTTCTTTTAAATCTAATTTTGCTATTGGTAATGCATAATCAAAATTATATTCATTTATTTTTTTAAATCCTGAAGTTGTAGAACTTAGTAATAAAGAAGAATAATTATTCGACGATCTTCTTCTACCTTTTATTGAGGCATGATTATTAAAATCTTTTAATGTTGTTAATTGTCGTAATATTGTTGCACGTCTTGTTATACGTTCTGGTATATTATCATTTATTATATTATTAATCATCATCGTTGATTGTGATGCCACAGAACTACGACGACGAAATTTTTCCCAATTTTCTAAATTTTCATTTTCTATATTACCACTCAAATACATTTTTATGAGCCAATCATTTTCATTATTTGAATATTCATTTTCATTTTTTGAACTTATTAATTTATTTTTGTATTTTTTTTTATTTTCATAAAAATATTCTTCTAAGTGATATTTTTTATCAAACAATTCTGGTTCATTCAATATTTTATATGGAGGATATAATATAAATCCATCATTATTTAAATTTTTTTCTCCTTCATTTTTAAATATACAATTTTTTGAATGTGAATCTAAATCTAATGAATCTTTTTTTAAATTAATTTTATTTTTTTTATTTAATTCTATATTCATTAAATCATAATTATTTGATAAATGTTCATTAAATGATTTAATTAAATCTCCATTATTTTGTACTGAATTTAAATATTCAAATTCAGAATCCATTTTAAATGAATTTTCGAATTCATCTTTTATGCACATTAAGTTTTTTGCTTCTTCTAATGTTATTATTTCATAATTTCCTTCACTTGTTTTTTCTTTATATGTACTCTCATGATAACTTTCATTAAAAAACTTAAACATTAATTCATTTATTTTTTGACCTTACTTTTTTAGATTGTTTTCTAATTTCAATATCATACGCATTTTTTTTTTGTTTCTAAAAATTTAAAAAAAAAAAATTTTAGCATACCAATAATGTATCTTGAAAATCTTTTAATTTAGGAAATTCATCTAAGAAAAATTTTATAAAAAAATCTACTTACAATAATAATTATTTGAATAATTTTGAATTTTTTTTTTATTATATTTTTTTTGATTATAATTAATGTTTTCTAAATCATCTTCTACTAATGGCCAACCAGTACGTGAACCAGTTCTAATTAATTCATTTTTCATTAAATTATTAACAGATAATTTTTGTGGTTGTTTTCCTTCTAAAGTAGAATTAATTGAATAAAGTTGATTTAATATTAATGATGGTAGAAATGAAATTGTAGAATTATCTATTTCCTCTAAAAAAAAATTAAAAAAAAATAATAGTACCTTGGTTTTTAAAATCAATTATTTTATTCCAACCTGGATAAAATATTTCCATACTTAAATTATTTTGTATACATTCTTCATTGGTAGGCAAAGCAGTACTAACATTCAAAGCACATTCTTCAACAAAATCCATTCCCCTTTCAGGCATCAAAAACTCATTTAAACTTTTATTTAAACGTCTTGTCTTAATTAATGTATCATCAATTTTATATTCTGTTGTTGTTGTATCTGATTTTGTAAATGTTGCATTACGAGACATGGATATAACACCCCAAGAATTTTCATTTAATACACCAATGTCGTTTATATTATCATATTCTTCTTCTTCTTTTCCAAATTCTTTTTTTTCTATTCCAAATACTTCTGCACCTTTATTTTGCAGTCGTTGTTGTTCAATATTTGGATATAAATCATTATATATCATACTTGAAGGTCCTGGTACTAACGGATTTTTTGTGTGGTAAAACCTTTCACCAGTTGAGAAAGTTTCTAAAATGTTTTTATTATTTATAATCCTTTGGTCAGAATGAGGATACATACGGAGATGCGGTGGATACTTCGTATCTCTATCAAAAAAAATAAATAATTTAAAGAGATTACAGTAAAATTGATGGATGTGTAGGTGTCCAAAAGCTATCATTATAATCAAACTTTTTATACGTACTTATATTTTCATCAGGCACTAATTAATAATTATCAAATTCAATTTTACCTTTTATATTTATATTAACATTCGTAAATGCTGTATTTATACGTGCTAAAAAAATTAATTTAAAAAAAAAAAAAACCTACTAGTATCAACACATTCTTTTATATTTCCATTATTTATTATTTTTGGAGGTATCCCTAATTCATCTAATTTCCCTAAAAAAATTTTAATTTCTAATTTTACTTACATGATATATCTTTAAACATTCTTTGTGTCCCAGGATTCGAGCTTTAATATAAACATTTATCAATTTTATTTTTAAAATTAAATAAATTATTAAAATATTAATAAAAAAATTAATAATATTTCAGGTTTACCTGTGGGTAAATGTCAGAAAGATATATAAAAAGAGAATCATGGAATATGTCTAAAAATTGCATAGAAATTTTGAATCCATTGTCGAATTCAAATTATGAAATACCTTATTTTATAATTGATGGTTTAATTAGAACAAAGAAATCTAAAGGTAAATTAAATTATTTAAAAAAAATATTTAAGATAATGGCTTAAATTTGTTTACACAATATCTTGGTTTTCATCCTATTAATGCAACTTGGGGTAAGAAAAACCAAAAATTTTTTTTTTTTTTTCAAGATAATTTAATTTTATTCCAAAAAAAAAAAAACTATTTAGAAAATTTATATCCTGATGTTTTCAAATCATTAAATGTATGTTTTAAAAAAAAAATTCCTTTTTTAAGGAAAAATTAAAATTTTATGAAGAACCGATTTTAAAAAAAAAAAAAAAAAAAAAATTAAATAAAGATGAAATTTTAAATAATTTATTATTATGTCGAATACCTAATTTTGAATTAAATTCATTTAATAGAAAAATTACAAATATTTCAATTTCAAATAAAAAATTATCAAATAAAGAAATTTTGATTCAAGTAGAATATTCTGTTTATTGTAAAATATTAAATAATCTTGCTTTTAATAAAATATTAAATCCAAAAATAAATTTCTCAATTTCAACTGGTTTAAGAGCTTATCACGCTGAAACTGAAATATATCGTTTATTGGGACTACCAAGACATTTCTTAGGTAAAAAAAAAAAAAAAAAAAATTTTTTAGATTCAGCATGTGATAGATCATTTAATGATTCAATTAATACAATTGTTAATGACAAAAATATAATTGAATCTGTAAGAATAAATTTATAAAATATAAATCAGTTAGAATCTTTATCTGAATTTTCATCTGCTATAGGTAAGAGAAAAAGAAAAATTAATCTTTTAGATGGTTTAAAGCCTCAAAATATAATAAAAACTTATCAAAATGAAAATGGAGATATTTATTATGAAATAGCTTGGTTAGTAAAAAAAAGTATATATATATATAGGGTCCCAACATTAGATGGGACAGGTAAATGTCCCAATTTTATTAGCTGCGAAATAATTAATTTTTATTATCCAAATCTTGTAATTAATTATGGATTAAAAGAAACATTAAATAATGTAAGATTTTAAATTAAATATTTTTTTTTTAGATATTAAAAACTATAAGAATTTCATTAACAATAGGTTTACCGGGAATATTATTAGGTCAAAAATTTGATGATATGAAATACGAAGATTTAATAAATTCTTGTAGAATCACATCATCAAAATCCTTACCTCATACTATTACACAATTAGAAGCAACAGCAATGCCATTATTAGCTTCAGAATGGTGGATTCAACAAAAACTTTTAGATATTAAATTAAGTTCAACTTTAACAAATAAAAAAAGAAACTGGGAATTAATTCATGTAAGTCATTTATTTATATGAATTTAATTTTCAGTTAGATTGAAGGTACTTTAGAAGCAATAGAAGAATATTTGCAATTTTTATTTGATTCAATATTATTTTATTGTCATAATTGTTTAGGTAAATATAATTATTTTTTTTTAATCAATTTAATTAGAAATATCACAAATTTCTACAACATTTTTTATTTATTTAAATCCGCATATAGTAAGTTTTTTATTATTTTTTTATTTTATTTTTAGAGAAATTTATTAGGAAATTCATGGAGAATATTACAGATACTTTCATCAGCTTTGGGACCAAACTATGAAGTCCCAAATGAAGAACTTAAAATTATACAGAAATCCCTAAGAGTACCAGAACCATGTCAAAAATTTGTTAAATTATTAAATTTTGCAGCGTTCCCAAATTTTGATGAATTTGGGAATAAAAATTTAAAAGAAAATAATATGTATGGAGATTTATTTCGTCTCCCATTAAATAAATTTATTGAAAATGATTTATTTGTAATACTTGGCGGAAGATATCCATTGGGACTTCATGGTGAATTGCCTTTGATAAATGCGTTATTGAAAAAATTATGTAAAGAAATATCTTGGTCATTATTTAAATGTTATTCTAAAGATTCAAAATCCATTTATGCTTTAAATTTGATTTCACAATTTTCTAAATTACAAAAAATTTGTTTTACGGATATGATTAAAATTTTGGATTCTGATTGGCATGAAAACATTACAATAAACAAAGAATTCTTATGGAAGCTATTTGATCAGATTGTTCCAGAGATTGGTTCTATACATCTGGAGGCTCCTATAAATAAGTATTTACTAGAAAGTGTTCGTTCTGATCTTATAATGGTAAGTTATCGAAACTCATCTATTTTGCATGTTATTCGCAACTAAACAATACGTTCATTACAAATTGTCACTCATCATTGCTATGCATTGACTGTATCTGCATCAAGCATCTGCATCAGGCAGCTTCAATCTGCTTCGGAATGCCACTGGAAATTGAAAGGTCTGGAGCGGCAACAATCTCATCTGTGCAAAATCTGTTGCAATCGCAAATAGTGCAAGACTTAGGAACTCGTATGCGCAAATTAGGTCTAAGGTCTAATTTAACAGACAACTGGAATTCATTGCGGGATCTTTCATATGACTATCTATCATATCGACGCGCGCTATGGCTTAACAGTTGATAACTTTTTTTTATCTATTCTTGCAAAGCGATGATATATTATTTGAATGTAGTGACTCCCTGCCGCAGACATAAAATAGAACGCTTCTTGGTGAGGTATTATTTTGCAATACAATAATGAGCTGGATACCTGACAGTTCAGGAGCCTTCCGCGTAAATGGTAGAACTATAAGCTGTTTAATGATGGACAATGGGATCCCGCACAACGCAATGTGGGTTGATAGCAGTCCAGCAACAAATGGTGAACATTATTGGCAATATGAGTTTAAGAATCTTGATGGTATGGCTACTATTGGCCTGACAAATGATGCAAGATTTGCAGCCGGGTATGATTTGCGATGTCTTTGTTATAATGGAAACTTGAGCAATGGTAGCGAATTACTAGTCGAAAATTTTGGGCCAAATATAACCTCAAATTCAATTGTCGGGATGTTAGTTATTTTTGATTCAAACTCAGGATATTTGCGTGTCTATTTTGATATAAATGGAACACATCTGGGACGTGCTTATGCTATACCAATAAGAGAGCTTCTCAATCCCCATCCTGTCGTTTCATTTAGCGGTATTGGTACAGTAACCATCAATCAGCAGAATCCAGCAATAAATACTTTTGCAGCAGGGACAATGCGAGATCACCCAATACCTATTGGTATCAATGGATCATGGCGATTATTAGAAATAAATGGACAACCTCCACAGCCCTCAACATCAGCAACTCTCGAATTGACTGAGAGTGCCCCTTATCAATCAGAAGAAGAAGCATTTGTTGCAAGAAGTAGGAAATATATGGCTGTGGCGAAAATTATCAATACGATAATTTTTAATCTGCGAAATTCCTCTGGGTCATGGAGTACTTCAAACGTTATGACAACCTTAATGGCAGGTACACCTGAAGGTTTACAACTTGAATCTGAATTATCTGATATATTACTAAATCCAACTGGAATTGATGTAATTAGAGGTTTGTTAAGTTATAATGGTTCAAATTCTGAAACGTTTTGGAATCGTTATGATTCATCTCCATTACCTTATGAAGGAAATCCATTAAACTTGAATCAAGATTCAATATAATATTTACAAATTAATGATTAAAAAATAAGTATGAAAAATAAAGTTAAAAATTAAAAAAAAAAACATACTTAAATTTACATTAATTTTGAATTCTTTTTTGAAATAATTAAATTAAAAATCTATATTATTAAATAAAACATGTATAATATCTATAATAAATTTAGTAATTTGAATAATAAGATTCTGTATTAAATGTCAAAGAATATTTAATGTTTTGCGAAAAAAAACGTTTGAGGGGAGTTTTTGGGACAGAAAATAATCAATTATAGTTTATCAGGATTTTCAGATAATATATATAGAATTGGAGATATTTGATTATCAAATGTTTTAAAATCATCATGCTGTTGTTGTTGTTGTTGTTGTTGATTCCAATAAACAGGTCCTCTAATCATTGACAAAAGTGTTTTTCCATCTTTTTGAAAATCACTATTATCTGTTACATCATAATTTGAATAATCAAAACTTGCTGTTTGAAAATTTCTTAAAGTTTGAGAATTCATTTTACTATAGAAAGATTGAGGAGTAAATATGTTAATTGGATTATTCCTTCCATTAGTCATTAATAATTCTTCTTGAGAGATTTTGGCTAATTTTTTCAACATACGTTGTTGTTTTGATGGCCTAAGAAAACTAAATATAAAATTTGCAATACCTCGATGGTTTTTTCTTCTTCGGATGTTGAAAGTGACAAAAAGTGCACTTAAAACCATTTTCACATCCATTCTTCTTTGGATTGTGACTAAATGCACAAGGTCTGCAATTTCCTGATGATTTCTTCTTTTAAAAAATTTTTTAATTTACCTTCAGCATGACCTATAGATCCAATAGATGTTAAATTTCCTTCATCGTCTTTAGGTATATTACTGATTATTAATTCTTCTTTTTCATTATCAATTGAAAAATTTATTGATTGTTGTTTATTTAGAAGCAATTCTGTTGTCAAAGCACTATTATTACAGCTTGTAAGCTTATCTTCTCTATGATTGATACAATAATTGCTCAATTGTAACATGCGATCATCAAGCTCATTTTCAGCAAAAAAATTTTTATTATTATTTAATTGCCAGTTTTGAAATATTTCATTCTTATTATTAGTTAATTTACTTTGCGAATTTATATCTTCAGATATAGCTCTTTTCAAAAAATCTTGTGATATTGTTGAATTCGAATTTTGTGTTAAATAACTAGTACTTATAGTTGCACCTCCTTCCTTGTCTAATTTCAAGGAGATACTTGGAGAATTATTTAATTCTGCTTTATTTTTATCAATAACAAAATGATTATACCAATTATATAAATAATCTTTTTTTTCTGGCATTAATTCAAATGAATTATTATTATTATTATTATTTACAATTTCCAAATTCTTCTTATTTAATTCATTATTCATTGTCAATATACAAAAATTTGCATAACATTTCAATGCCGATTATCCTTCATTAAATGATGATTAAAAAAAAGAAGAAATCTTAAGTTATTTATTGCATGCGCATAACTTAAAAAAAAATGAAACTTATAATAATAATAATTACTAATTATAATATATTAATATTATTTTACATATCACTTTCTTCTTCTTCTTCAATTGTTAATAATTCTTCATTCATATTTTCAATTTTATTTTCTTGAAATTGTGAATCATACATTTCTAATATCTGACAGAAAAAAAAAAAATGATAATAAAAAAATGATAATTATAATTACTTGAAAACATGTTGTTGCATCTTTTGGTTTTTTATCTTGACGAATACGTAAAAATCTTGGAAAACGGAGTCCAATCCCCTAATAAAAAAATTATTAATTTTTTTTACTTATTTTTCGGAAATAAATTTCTTACTCTTAATGAATTTCTCAATCCAATAGCAGCTGTATGTATTGGTGATAATGATAAGTCTGCTGCACGTATCTCCCAAACTAATGTTGGACGAAAATAAACATCAGGATTCTATTTAATAATTTTTTATAAAACAAATTTACCAATTTATCATCTACATTGTATGAAGGATCTTTAATTGATATTAATTCAGGTTTTAATATATCGTATAATTGTTGTAAATCTTCATCTGAAAATCCTGTTCCAAGTTTACAAACTGTTTGATATGTTTCTTCATCAGGATTATAACATGCTAAAAATTGTTTAATCAAAAATTAAACTGACCCAAAAGATATGTCCCATAATATTTACATCTTTTTCCACGACCATAATAGGCGGCTATTGGGACTAAATCTACAGAATCTGTTAAATTCTGTTTAATAATAATAATAATAATGATTTCTAACATCTATATAATCTTTTTTTATTTTAAGCCAATTTAATGTTCTCTTTGATGGTTCATAATTTGCATTTAATGCTTTCACCTGAAAATATTTGTTTGCTAAAAATTAGGTCATACCATTAATCCTTCACAATTACCATCTATTGATTCTTGTAAGAATTCATCAACATCTTCTATAGCTAAATTTTCTGCATGTCTAATCAAACATAATATTTTTTCAAAAATAATATTAACAATAAATAATAAAAATTATTGTATCATTCATAGTAATAATGATGCAATAACATTACTGATAGTTTTAATTTTTCATTATTATAATTATTATTATTATTATCATTATTATTATTATTATTATTATCATTGTTAGTATGATTATTAATACTTTGATATTTGTTATGATATTAAATTTTTATAATACATACATACAAACTGATATACCTTGCAAATCCGAATTCATCTGTAATTTCTTTGACAGCTCTATGCATAAATTCTCGACTATAATATGACGCAAATCTTTGAATTGTTTTATTACCGCTCTGCTAAAGGTTTTGACAATAAACTTTTGCCATTATATAATACACAATCAAATGCGTAAACAAATACTTTAATACTGACATTCTGATTGCGCAAAAAAAATATTGCATAAAATTGTGCTTACAGTAGTCTCAACACCTTTGCGTTTTCTAGTAGAAAGTGTTTGAAATGGTCTTATTGTTTTAGTTGTAGAATCATAAGCAACAATTTCACTGTCAAGTATGCATTCGTGAGTTGTCTAATTTTTTGAGTTAAGTAAATCAAACATACTGGGATAAAAGCTTTTTGCATGACGCATAAAACGTCTGGGTACTTTCCTGTTAAGTTTTCCAAATTCCGTGAAAATATCCTATTTATAATTCTAAACACTATTTGTATCTTACTGTATACTTTTATTCTTAAGTAAATGAATTTGCGCACGTTCACCGTCATATTTGAATTCGCATGTAAAGTGACAACTAGCAAAACGCTGAAACACCTCTTCGAATCCTAATCGTTATAAATATCGCCGCTCTATGTATTCTAACAGCTTTTTAAATGTCTTTCATTTGAACTTCATTTTTTTATGCATCATTAAAAAAGTGCCCACCTTTTGTTGGTTTTGCCAACATAGGCTGCACAGGAACACCAGCTGTAACTACGCATTTCTCTTTAAGCGCCATCGCATCGCAACCTGATAATAAATTGCTAGAAAAAGATCACCTTTCAATAAATGATTGATAACTATCTCAAGATTTGAGACTTCACATAAAGCAGTGCGTATTGCAGCGTCCATGGCAACTAATTGCTCCTCAAGAGCCTAACGTATAATTTCCTTCAAAATATGTCAGCCAAACTCTATACTTTCACCCCATCTGACCCCGCTAGCTCACGGATGGCGATAAAGTCTTGTGCTCGCGGCGACGCAGATCACTGTAGCTTTCACTAATATTATCATATTTCACTGGTTGAGTTAAAACAAATGCATAACCCAAGGCCTTAAAAATCAGTTCAATTTATGCACATTATATTACCTGTAAAATCGATGCTGATTGTACTCCTGTTCGCATTCTGGCTTGCAAAAATCTAATTATATACTTTGGCTCAGTTCCTTTTGCCGCCACTAACAATTTTTTTATCTAGAAATCTTTTATGTCAACCAGTGTACCTTTTCTCGCTTCTTATTTTGTGCTTGAGTACCCGTTATGTCTACAAGTGCTCGCATTTCGTTATAGACTGCTGCGACCGTTAAAGGCGCGGGCTGACACAGAGTTTGGGTCGTGCACCGACTGATTTGAGCGACACTTCCCAAATCCTCATACGTGGCCAAATCTAACATAAGATAGAGGTCTGCCGTTGCCAGTACCTCGTTTAATGGACTTTTCAGTTCGGCCATAAACTTCAGTAAGAGCTTTTATAAGGATAGCTTCACCAACGCCAACTTCGAGCCCTTCATATTCAGGAGCAACTCTGTAAGCCTTACAACAAGATCAAACTACCGACTTATTAAGGCTCAAATAAATAAGGTTGACTAGATCGGCAGGAGAATGCCATATAACTATTCTGAATAAATTTGTCAGATATACTGCCGATTTTTTCTTTGAACCTGGGCCAGACCCTTTGAGTCCTTCTATAGCATCAAATGTAGTTGCCAGTAACCCAAAACTGAATTTCATAATTCTGTAATGAATTGTTATTACCTGATCGAAGTTGCTGCCGATTTTGACGATTTTATTAGAATGGGTTTGTATACTGCGGGGTCAAATTTTGCAGACCCAATATCCGCATCAACTGGCGATGTCGTTAATACTCGAAAAGCCGCAAACAGAGAGCCAGTTGCCACTGCTGACTTTTTCTCCACTGGTTTGCTTGAGGCTCTTAAAGGGGGGGGGGGAGGCTGAGACATTGAATTAGGCTCTGCCAATTTATTCTCCTCTTGAGAGGTGCTTGATTGGGACTCTGTATCAGATTTTGGCAGACTTTTTTTCAAGCCTGGAGATCGTGGTGGTGATTGTAGGATTGATTTATTACTATTGCCATGATTATTTGAACGCCGTGGAACAGGTATAGGCGTCACAATGTCGAGTGAATCTGTTCTAGATAGCGAACTATTATCATTTTGTGTTCCTTTAGCTTCTTGATGTTGCAAACTGGGACTACTGGAGTCACTATATGAAAATGTAGGGCTATGCAATGAGGGTCGTTTTTTGCTTTCATTAGGTGAGTCCGTAATCACTAATTGCAATGATATTAAATTTTTTTGTCAAAGAGTTGACTTACCATTGACACTGTTTGCTCGACGTCTTTTTCCTCGAGGTGCATGCAATGGATCAGTTGACTCATCCCCTCCATTTTCCTTATCTTGATCGGCATCTTCTTCTTGAGTTTTATTGTAAGCTACTGTATTCACATGACATCCATATTGAGGGGGAACCTGTGTGACAGTTTTCATTAAAATAAAACTTACTGGAGTCTGAAATAGTGTCGTAGTCAAACGTGAATTTTCGTCTAGGGTATGCTTGGAGACTGATATATTTCGCTGCGTCTTGAAATAGTCGCTGAAATAGGTGGCTGTCGGTTTTCGCGTTATTGAAAGATATCGCAACATATACGATCCTTACTGTAGCGTAGTCCGCTTCTTCATTATCCAATATTTTTAATTACAGTGGTCCTGATTGCAGAAAAGGCACATTGCTGAATGGATAAATTTTCAATTTTGTACAGATTTAATCATGAAACCAGTGACAGCTTCAAGAAGCTCGATTTAAGCTCCGAACAAATATCTGTAGCCGATGCAAAAATTTTGGTTGCTCGAGCCAGTGGTTTGGAACGAGAATTTGCACGCATATTTGATCTGCGAATTTCATTATCTATAGATAAAGTGGGCACATTAAATGAACTTGATTCAGATGATGCAATGATTTCAGCAAATTCCGAAATTGTGGTTCAAAGAATACCGTGGAAATTTAGACCGGCAATCGAACATTTTGTGAACAGTACTCAAGAAATTGATACAAGTCCAAATGTTGTGAAAAGACCATTTCCTCAGGAATATTTATGTGCAATTTGTGATGGAGTATTATTTCATCCAGTAGTAATACGTTGTGCTACTAAGTGTGGTGGAAGAAGTTGCTGTCGTCAGTGCGTTGAGTCAGCATTTAATATTCAGCGTGTGTGTCCATTTTGCAATGAAAAAGTTCTCAATGTTATACCTAATAAAACTCTTTCTGCTATAATATCACGTTTGAATATGGATGAATTCGAATTTGTCTCAAAGAAAAAAGAAGAAAAAGTTTTGAAAAACGAAATCATTAAAGAAGAAAATTCCTTAGATACTAATTTCCTAAATATAACTAAACCAGATTTAGGTACGCCATCAGAAAATTCTGTAAAGGAAGAATTGTCTCTTGAGTCTGCTACACTAATCGAAAAAATTTCAAAAGATAAGGATATGTCAACACTTATTCATATTACTCCTAATGAATCCCAAATAACTAAACAACAACAACTACAACAACAAGCAGAACAGCAACAATCACTGCCACAACAGCAACCACAAGAATCACAGCAACAACAACAGCAGCAGCTACTAAAACCACAACAATCACAGGAACAACAATCAGAACCACAACAATTACAACAACAACAACAACAACAACAAATAGAACCGCAACAACCAAAACAGTCAATGCAACAACCACAACAACAACAACAGCCAGTGCAACAACAACAGCAACAGCAACAGCCAGTGCAACAACCACTGCAACAACAACAATCATTGCAACAGCCACAGCAACAACAACAATCATTGCAACAGCCACAGCAACAACAACAATCATTGCAACAGCCACAGCAACAACACTATATAGTAATAAAAGTAGAATACAAAAATCGAGTTCTAGATATGAATATGATTTAATTACAAATAGCTGGAAAATAATTGAAAATAATGAAAAACAATTAAATCCACTAAAAAAAATGGAAGATTTAAGTTACTTGTTTCCTAAATTAGATAAAAAAGATTTTTTGATTTTAAAAGAATTACAACAATATATAAAAAATCAATCACCATCAATGGGACAGTCACACATTCTGTTCATGTAATTAATGATACGTATAATTAAATACAGTAGACGTAGTTTTAGTGGTGCTGCAAAACCAGGATGGCACGTTAATAAGTTACATAGGTTTGGTCCAGAAATACCAGACAAACATTACTTTTGGGAACATCCCATTTACACCGGATTTGTTTTATATATCAGGGGTTATCGTCCTTATATTGAGAAATTATTTAAAGATGGAGGTTCAACTCTTTCTAAATTATCACATACATATTTATTACCCATTAAGAATTTTATAATTAATCATAATCCTGATTTGAGATTAGTAAGAGAGATTTCATTCTTAAAAAAAAATTTAGCAATTAACCGCATTAACTTCATTTTACTTCACCACACAAACAATTAATATGGGGTTCAATAGATATTACCAGAAGCTCATGGTATCTGTTCAAGACATTAATTAAACACTTCAGGATTTACGCTTTTTAGAGGCTTTAGAAGTGGCAAAGCAAATGGATGATGATTCATTCTGGAAATCTGATTCTGAAGATTTAGAAAGCAGAGTACAACTATATTCAGATAATCATGATCGTTTAAACTTATTATGGCAAGCAGTTCTCACAGAAGCGACAGAGGCACCAACTCCAGAAGAAGGATTCTTAGCATTCTGCAAACATTTGGATTCGGAGGAAAAATCAAGTGATTCTTTCACCACTCTTTTGCCCCCTATAACTTGTAAGCGATGATCGAACTTACAATTTGATTAAGGGCGGTTCAATATGATTCCCTACGGTGACGATGATGCAACAACTTTTGGGACACCTAGTCATGAAGAGGTAATACTTTATTGATTATGCAACTATTTGATCAGCCAAAAAGAGCATTTGGAATGAACTTTGCATACAACAATCTAGCATATGATTGGGGTGACTATATCAACAGGTGCGTGCGCATGTCTGAATCCCCTCATGTGACATTTCTACAATCATTTCAGAAGAGACAACAAGAATTCACTGATGCGCCCTTCAAGATTAATGTTTACAGAAGTGCTTATACCACCTACAAAGTAGTCTATAGATTTATGACAAGCTTGTTTTCTTCTTTCAAAGCACCGCACGCATGCCTACAGACACATCAGGCCATGTTCTCAGAAGCCTTTCAGTCGGGGTTTCTGTCAATTTTTTTCAGCCTTGGGTCACATCCTCTCCAAATTTGGCGTCAAGAGGCGCAAAACGGGAGCATAGACCTGGTGCATGATGAAGAAATTGATGGTGATGTACTTGAGCTATCTGGATGTAACCTAGCATCTTCCTATATATCTTGTCCGACAAATCCAGAACAGACTCTAGGTATAAGACTACCATATTTGACATTTTTAGTGAAAAATGTAAGCTACGTTTTTGCTATGAGAAACATTACAGCTAAAAAAGTACTTCACCTTCGAAATTCACATATTGGATGATCAGCGTATGAAGCGACGCTTTCGTGCATCAAATTTCCAGTCAACTACGCGTGTTAAAGCGTTTATTTGCACAATGCCATTAAAATTGGAAGATGGCTGGAATAATCTGCAATTGAATTTAGCAGACTTTACCAAACGTGCTTATGGTACAAGTTACGTCGAAACACAAAGTGTCACTGTACATGCCAATTGCCGATTACGCAGTATTTACTTCTCAGAAAAATTACTTCAAGAAAATCAACTGCCGGTTGAATTTAAGTTATATTCTTATGGCAAACGCGTCAAAAAACAATCAATGTAGAAAACTATAGGCTATCTATTGCGGCAAAATTGGCATGGTTCGATTCCCAATCGATTCAAATAGAGAGGAAAAACCTGTTGTCGAGTGCTGGCTACCCATTGCACTTGTTGGTGTGTATGAAATTGTACGCTGAAGCGGGAATTGTGAATTTGTACAACGTTCTTCTCTATCTACGAAATTTTTATGTCTCATCTGAGGTGACTGATTTTCAGCAACTCCTCTCGATCGTTGTCCCAATTGGGATCTTGTTGAGGTGCTTCCATATATTCTATTCATGCATCGTGTCGTTGGCAAAGGCAAATGAGGAACTTCACGTAAAAGCCGCCGCTGGGATGACGCAGCAGGGTTAGACATAATGAAAGATGGCGCATTGGAATTTACTGGTGCTGATACAGGGCTTTCGTTCGGACGCCCTCGTGTCATCTAGAAGATTCAATGATGAATGACATTTTCTTTTTTTTCACTTACAGTTGTTGTATCAGCAGTCCGTCCGACTGTTCGGCTACCACTTGCTGGCGGAAGTGTTCGAGACCGAGGACCCCGGGGAGGTTTTGTATTAGTTTGTTGTTGTTGTGAATTGTTTGAGAGAGAAACTCTTGTCGCAAATCTCTCAAGCGCAGAACGCTGTCCCGCGGGCAACTCATGATGTTGATTTAGATATTGACGAACTAACTGCGACATCATAACTTCACGGCTTCTTGATGCGCTTGTAGAGCAGCTGACTGGCTGACTAGAAGTCACCAAACTATTTTCATTCAGTGAGGACTTCAACGCTACCACTTCCATAATGTGACGACCGGACTGCTTTGCTCCTGGGAGTTTTTCGACGAGCATATGAGCCACGAGGGGCAGAATTATTGTTTTGAAATTGACTTGAGTGATTGTATCCACCTGAATCTGATCAAGCACCTAGCGCTGAGACTCGAGGTAAAGTGACTGCAGTCGAATCCACTAAAACCAGCAGCTTCCTATCAAGAACTGTCAGCTTTCAAATGCGTGACGTCCTGACTTACCATCGTGTCAACTACAGCCGCGACAATCTGAGACGCTCTTGCCGCAATATGCCCATTTGAATGCTTGACGAAGCGCGAGAGACACGTAATAAATTTAATCTGAGGTTTGTATAGGATAATTAACTCAATTTGCCGTACTTGAAAATCGGGTCTCGATACAGTAGCGGCTACTATAAGACAATCCATAGCACCCTGAGCCACAAATTTTTTGTCACTAACGGACTTGGGGACTAGAACCGGAACCTAAGTTAATTGTCATCATTGTAATGCTTAAAACTCACGATTACGTCAATAATTAAAATGCCTCGCGGGGTGTGAGCAAAAGTGTTTATAATAGCAGCTACGCATCTAACAGCTTCACTCGAGACGCCAGATCGCAGAGATGAGACGCAATTTACGATATTACGCAAATTATCTCGACTGCTGAATTTCCGAGCTGTTTCAACTTACAACGTAGCGACGGTGGGATGTAACAAACTTGGTTTGATCAAACACATTTTTTGTATGGCAAGAAGCCCAGATACTTGTTTCTTTTGTTAACATTTTGAAAATTTTGAGTTTTACGTACCTGCCAATCAGCAGACTTGACATCGATAAGACCCCTATTCAATTCTGCTTCATATTGTCTCGAACATTCAAAAGTATCATCTCGTCGTTGTGAGGACTCCTCTATTCGTTGAGGAGGCCAGCTGCTTTGTTTAAAATATAAATTTTTTTCATTTTCCTTATCAGACGTGCCAGATTTCGTAGACATTTTCACAGCTCATGAAAGAAAATTTCTGATCGACTACAAAGCTGCAATACTATATATGTCTATACTATATTATCAATAATGTGGCATTATTTTTTGAGCCGGAATCTGTGGTCAAATCAATTGTATATGCAATATGTCAAACCCCACTAGGAACGCCAAATCTTCAGGTTTCGAGTCTGATAATACTTTACTCAACTTTTTATGCACATTCATTCCTGATGTACATTCTAAACAGGTGAGGTGGTTTTTTTGCGATATGTGTGGCGCAGCTTGCAGAACTATTGTCAAAATATAAATATAACAAACAACGCTGGCTGCCGACCGCTCAAGATGACCTTCATGATATTCGAAAAAAAATTGATGCATTAAATTGTTCGTCTAATAGTTTACAAGAAAGAGTGCACCTCTATGAAAACGTCTTTCCAAGAATTGCTGAAATGTGGGTAAGATTATGCACATGCGTTTCTTTATCATCGCAACGATATGAGGTGTCTTCTGAATGAAAGATTCTCTTTTAGATGCACTCTTTTGAAGATTCCTACACTCTTGAGACTGTTTTACGAAATGCTGTTGCGCAACTTGAGGCTGAGAAGTACACACTAAGGGATCATTACCGTAAAGAGCTTGAAGATAGAGGGGCTGCGACTGAGAGAATCCTTTATCGCCACCGTTTTCGAGCCTTAGAAAGGATTTCGCGTCTTTCACTTGCTGTGGATAAGAACCCACCGTCTATTCATTGGAAGCATATAAAAAATTTACAGAAAGCGAAATTGGGTTTACTGCCGACTGATCTCGGAAATTACAACCTAGTAAGCATATAATTTTTGTATGGTTTTTGCAGAGCATAGACAATTGCCGAAATCGCGGGCGTCCCACAAGAGTTGCGCAAGATGAGAATGAACTTGTTAGAATAGTTGAACCAATAGAAGCTACAATATCGGATAATTATTAATTATGCTGCATATGATTTTTCTAAAATTACTGTGACTATAGCATCTGTTTTGTAAACAGGTCCTGATGCCACATGGATTCCGGTCATTCCCAGCCTGCGGAATCCAGGAAGGAGTCGGAAATACCGAAAAAGCCACATGCGGCAGAGATGTCTGTGCCTTCAAGCGTTTCCAGTCCAAATCTGCAACCAGCAGTAATCTCGCCGAGAACACATCCTTTGACACCCCATAAATTAAGCGTTATAGAGAGTTTAATTCCAAATTTGAGAGATTTGGCAATTTCATCAAGTAGGAAAAGGACTTCTTTCTTAATTAAATAGACTTGAATCCTAAAATGAAAAGCGGAATGCTTTTCCGCTCAGCGCGTCATTTCGCCTCAAGTTTGACTGACCTGAAAGCAGTATTTTGCGATTATCTAGATATTCGTAGTATCATTGATTTACGGTAGAAAATTTTTTTCTTAATTTTTTTACAGAGATGATGATCTTTCACCATCTCCAGCTGAAGAACTTTCACGTCTTTTAACAAGATATCTGTTCAAATTACAAATGCCAAAAGAGTTTTCCTTCTCTCCAAAATACAGATCTAAAAAAGAATTGAATTTATCTACTCAGGATCGAAAAACAACTACTTCAAGAAATTCTATAGGTTATCAGAATTATGACGAATTCATATTCAAAGGACATAGTTCAGCTCCCCCTCCCCCCCCTAATCCCAAGACCTCCAATCAAGAAAAAAGAATTAATGCACTAGCAGCTGAAGGGGTTGTTGAACCTTCATCTTTTCCAAAAAATTATGATGCATCTTCATCATCATCATCATCATCATCATCATTATTGTCTGTTCCAACTTGTAAATTTGTGCCAGCTGATCCACAATTTGCAGCTATGTATTTACAATCATTAACTAGAGAACCCATTCAATCTACCTTGCAAAAAATTAAAGATCATAAAACACATTTGTTAGCTACTGAATCAGGGGGACGTAGATCTTTAAGCTCAAAGCTGGCGCTAGAGAGACAGCTCAGGAAATTATTTATTATTAATATTTTCGAGTAAGTTCAATTAAATGAGACTCACCAAAATTCAGTTCTCCGGAGATCAAGAAGAGGATAAAATCAACAATTATAGGAAGTTATACGCTTCCGCTATTTCTTGTTTATCGTTTAACAGACAAATTGACGGGTACCTCTCTGGCTCCATATTATTTTTGCAAATACTTTGTATCCATGCACGATTTACTAGAATCTTACCAGGAGATGCTAAAATATTGTAAGAAAATACAATTGCACACTTTCATTGCGTAGCTCGCTCAGTTTCTTTCAGGCGGACCTAGACTCTTACAAGCACTACAGCTCATTATATTCGTAAGTACAACTAAATCAATTGCAAATTCTCTAGGTGCAACCACCCATACTTTTTCATTGCACACTGGGAAAGGATAGGACAGGTAAAATTTAGTAGTAGCTCCATTAGAATTTGAGCAGGTCTGCTAGCAATGCTTATCTTGTCTGTACTGGGAGCATCGGATGATGCAATAATTTACGACTATGTACTAACAGACATGGGCTCAGAGGAATTTCGAGCCTTCAAATACGAGTATGGATATTTTGAAAGATTTTACTTGTGTCTCAGTTTTGTCGTGGAGCAATCAGGTTTATCCGAAAAATTTGCGGAAGCGCCGGCAGAAACTGCTTCAGCAACGCTTGCATTCATTCGGCGCAGTTGGGGCTCTATTAACAACTACCTCAATTGGATTGGATTTGATAGCTTCTGGCGCAAACTTCTAAGAGAGAAATTTTTAGAACCTGAAGCGGAGCGTGAATTATCTTTAAGTGATCCTCTCCAATCATAGAATTTGAAAATTGCTCGTTAATGATTTAAGCATTTCACTTTTTTTGAACTTGTGCAAACAAATTTTTCATATAGCGTCGAGCTCTGTACATGGTTTGTTGTGGGATTCTTGGCAAATTCACATTTCCACTGACTACATTTTCTTGTCGAAGTTGCAATTGCAATCTGTCTTTATCAGGCAACTTGATGGCTTGCACTACTGTAATACGAAAGACTTCTGCCATATCCCGCACTTGTCTCGCTAAGTCATCGGTTGAAAGACCCGCTGGATTTTCACGAATGAGATATTTTAATTTGATGCGAGCCTGACGACTTGCTTCACGATCGCCTTTAAAGACGACACGAGTATTTATTGCAAATTTTCTGTATGCAGCACCAACAATTGGCGCTACTTCAAAACGTATCATATGGCTATTGCATGCACTTCAAAAACGCTATTCTATGTGTGCAACAGTAATCAAACATCTCAAGGATTTGCCGCTTCTTAATGCCAAAAAGGCTTCATTAATTTGTGCCAATGGCAACCGATGAGTTATATATTCAGCAACTCTGCAAAATGAGAAAATTGCAATATAGAACTCTTACTTAAATTCGCCTGCCGACATTCGTTCTACTAATTGTGGGATTTGAGTTCGTGCTCGCCAACCGCCGAAAGCAGATCCCTTCCAAGTGCTGAGGTACCGAAGATAAAAGACTCATGTACGATTTCACACGTGACTAATTTGCAATCAGCACAGTCAGTGGTGATTTTGAATGCGAATTAAAGTACGTAAACCACAGCAACAATGATTTACCGCCCTGTCACAAGCTGAAAGGGAAGTGTTTTGATTTCTTTGCCGGCGGGTGCTACACTGTCAAAAAAAAATTATGCGGTAATATCTCACCCAAGAATTACTGCAACTCCCCAGCCCTTAGCTGTGCACTCTAATGCCTGTCGCATGACTTCTACATTACCAATACATTCAAAGGAAAAATCAACACCTGTTGTGTTTGATGAAATTTGTGAAGAAACATTTTGTCACATTCACAAGATCAGAAAATGTAGTACCTCTTCCTTGAGTAATATCCGAAAATTCCTTGGGTAAGCTACGCTCTTTTGCAACACAAATAAAATCAGTTGCTCCAAAATCACGGGCAAGCTTCTCTTTTTTGGCATCTCTGTCGACAGCAATAATTCTTGTCGCTCCGGCGATTTTGCAACCGTCAATAACAGCCAGGCCAACGGTGCCAATTCTATGTATATTAGCTGCGAACTCAAAATTACCCGAACACCGCACACGTAGATCCAACTTGAACTTTAGCTGTATTCCAAACTGCACCCAGCCCTGTTGATACTCCACAACCTAGTAAGCAAGCCGCATCTAATTGAGCATTTGGATTTATGACAGCAACCGATTCTTGATGAACAACTGTGTACTCTGAGAATCTTATGAAAAGTCAAAAAAAAAAAATCTCTACGTTGATGTTCCCATAAAATGATATATCTTCGAATTGTCTTTTGCTAATTGAAATCGAGAATTTCCATCAATTTTCATGATTCCCTTTCCTGCAATTTGAGTCTTAATTTGATGCTTAACCTGTCGCGGCTCGAACTTTTCCACACAAATTTGTTATACCACGATTATACCCAGGACAGGTCAGACAAATATTAGCATCTCGATCAGTTCCGAAGCACTCTGCCTTTATAATAATATATGTATAAATAATCATACCTGATAGCACGGAATAACAGTATCTCCCGGTTTACATGTTACGACTCCCGTTCCAATTGATTCTACAATACCTACAGCTTCGTGTCCCAAAATGCAAGGAAAGAATCCCTCAGGATCATCTCCTTTCAGGGTATACTGCAAAATGATTCATTAAAGAGATTTACCTCGTCAGTATGACACAAGGCTGTATAAAGAATTCTCAAGCGGACCTCTCCAGCCTTAGAAATTATTTATTATTTCTAAATTTTCAATGAGTACCTTGGGAGGGTGCACTATTACATCGACAATCTGTGATTCTATTTAAAAAGGAATCATTGATACCTTTAAGTCTGTTTTAGGTGCAAAAGCCACCGCGGCTTTACAGCGTATGGCAGCCATACAGGACAGTGAACCTAGTCATGACATTTTCACGGCCAATGGCCGTTTCTACTAACAAAAGAGTTCTGTCAGACTGGACAAATGGGTTGCCGTCATCATCAGAAATATATGCTGCTGTTGTTAGTCAATTTCATTCAACACCACCAGCACAGGAGTTAAGCTCAACGGCGCTATTATCTGAAGTTAAATCAACAGCTACATCGCTGCATGGTCCGGAATACGTTTCAAGCGGGTTACCATCTTCAAGTTTTGTCAGCGGCCTTTCGCCGCCAATCTTGGAGATCGATAATTCAGCTGTACAACAACAGCGAAGTCCCATATCACCACAAGACCACACGTCCCGTTTGAGGATTGATTCTTCTTCCTCAAATATTGCTCGCAAAATAACGGGTAGTGGAGGTCGAGTCACTGCGACAGACGATTGTATACTTGTTGATCAAGCAACTGCCGCAGCGATAAATTTGCAAGGCCGGCATGATAATAGCAGTGAAGAATCAAAGCCAGAGACTAGTGCCATCCATATTGATACTACTTCAGATTTTGAAGCCTTCGGCGGCGGAGCAACTTCCTCATATAGGTCTCCAGGAGAGGAGGCCTCAGTTGTGACACTGGAGACAACGAGAAAAATCCCTAGAAAGCCTTCAGTCGCTTGGGAAGAGTTCTCTTCAAGTACTAGACGAGTAAGAATTCTTTCGAAGTGTGATTGTCGCCGTTGTAGTTGGGACTTTTGGAGCATCCCGCTTGCTCATATCTAGATAAGCGTCCTGGCGGTGGTAGGGGATTAAGACGCCGAAGTCTAGTGCATCAGCTTTTAACACAACATAGTGAAGCACAAGGAAAGTATGTTCAATGGAATCCGAGCAAAGAATTAGCATTTGCCTCTTGTGCAGAAACGGAGATTTTGACTGCTTCAAAAGTACGTCATAATTTCACATAAATAATAATTTTTTTTTTCAAGATTATGATAAAGATTTTAAAACTACGTGATTATTTTATTTATGATTTCCCTGATCCTGAATCCGTTGCTGTGAAACCTTGTCCTCAGAATTCTGTAAGGGTTGTTTCATATGATTCATCAACAGTTTTGGTTGAATCATAATGATTCAGTTGCATTCTCCAGGATTCTACTGAGCCCGTGTTTGATCCTTCAAACGTACCGCCTTTACCATCATGCGACGCAACTTACCAAACACAAGATGGAGTATTTCAAGTTTATTGGTCTGATCCTGAAGTGAAGTTATTTTCACAACAATCATCATCTTCAATTCCCACATTTATGGGACAAAGTTTACTTACTAATAATATCGTTGTTCCAAGTGTAACACAATTTTTGGATTCTTTAAAAGAAGTAATGTCAGCTGTTCAACATCCAGGTAAAATTCATTTTAACTTACAATTAAAATAATATAGATTATAATTTAGAAATTTAATCATATCTTATTAAAATAGATGGGACATAAAAAAAAATGAGTAGTACGTAATAAAAATAGTACGCAAAAATAGTACGCAGTAAAAATAGGACGTTGTAAAAATAGTCCATAGTAAGAATATAGTACGTAGTAAAAATAGTACGCAGTAAAAATAGGGCGCTGTAAAGATAGTACGTGGTATAATTAGTAAGTAGTATAAATAGTTTGTATTATGAATAGTACGTAGTAAAAATAGAACGCGCAGTATATGTAATAAACGATATCTAATAATGATAATATATTTTTTTTCCAGCCTGTAAAACCTTTGCGTTTCGAAGACTACAATATTTAAAAAATAAATTCGAAATGCATTTAATGTTTAATTCATCAGCTGAATTACAAGAAACACAAGAAAATAAGCATCGTGATTTTTATAATGTTCGTAAAGTTGATACACATGTTCATCATTCAGCATGTATGCAGCAAAAACATTTATTAAGATTCATAAGGTGAGATAATTTCTTTTTTATGTGTTTTTCAAGAAAAAAATATCGTACAGAACCAGACGTGATAGTAGCAAAAACACAAGAAGGAAATTTAATGACATTAGGAGAAATTTTTCAAGAAGAAGTTGGAATGACAGCATATGATGCATCTGTTGATTTACTTAATGTCCATGCTTTAAGTAGTTGTTTTCATAGATTTGATATCTTTAATTCAAAGTATAATCCATTTGGTCAAGCTCTTTTGCGAGATGTGTTTTTAAAGACTGATAATCTTATACAAGGTCGATTTTTAGCAGAATTGACTAAAGAAGTAGTACAAGATATGGAAGACAAAAAATATCAATTTGTTGAATGGAGACTTTCTATTTATGGAAAAAATTTGGATGAATGGCATAAATTAGCTAATTGGATTAAAATAAATAATTTAAATTCTAAACAAGTAATAAAAAAAAAAAAAAAATTAAAAAAAAATATTTTATTAAAAATTGTTTTTCTTAATTTTTTTTTAGGTAAGATGGATGATACAAGTACCAAGATTATATCATGTTTATCGTAAACTTAATTTAGTAAAAAATTTTGCTGAATTGTTAATAAATATATTTAAGTAAGTAAATTAATTAACAAAAAAAAAAACAGACCATTATTTGAAGCTGTATGTAATCCAGAAGAAAATTTAGAAATATTTCATTTTCTTTTACAAATGAATGGTTGGGATTCAGTAGATGATGAAAGTATTGTTAGTAAATATACTAGTGAAGGTGGTGCATTACCAACACCTGAAGATTGGATTGCACCAACAAATCCTCCTTATTCTTATTGGCTTTATTACATGTATGCAAATATTCAAAGCTTAAATGTTCTTCTAGCTTCAAGAGGATTAAGAACACTACCATTAAGGTATATAAAATTATATTTTTTTTTTTAGAAGCGGGTAGTATAAGTCATTTAGCTTCAACTTATCTTTTGGCAAATGGAATAAATCATGGGATTATATTAAGAAAAAGTCCTGTACTACAATATTTATTTTATATAAGTCAAATTGGATTAGCTGTATCCCCTCTTTCAAACAATGCATTATTTCGAGAAATAAGTAAAAAAAAAAAAAAAAAAAAATTTTTTTTTCAGATAAAAATCCATTTTATCATTTTTTCGTATGTGGTTTAAATGTATCATTATCAACTGATGATCCTATGATGTTTCATTTTACAGATGAACCATTATTAGAAGAATATTCTTGTTGTGCTGTAAGATTTTTAAAGTTTATTTCCTTAGCATGTTTGGCGTTTATCACCTGTTGATTTATGTGAAATAGCTAGAAATTCTGTTATGCAAAGGTAATGTAAAATTTTTTTTTTTTTAAAAAAAATAACTAATTGAATTATTTTTCAGTCATTACGAGCCACAATATAAACGTCATTGGATTGGTGATAATTATAAATTAAAAGGTCGTAAGGGGAATGAAATAAGAAAATCAAATGTTTCAAATATTAGAATGCAATATAGGTAAAAAATTTTTTTTTTTTTTTTTTTCCTTATAGAGAAGATACTTTAATTGAAGAATTAATATATATAAGAGATGTATTAAAATTACAAAATATTCTAGATGAATTTATAGCTTAATACGTTCTTTATGTATTTCTTTATTTAACTCTTGAAATAAAGGTGTTAAAAATGAATTCCTATGAGAAGTTACAATTTTGAATACATACTCTGTTGAATTAAAGAATGACGATAAATTTATATTTTGTTCTGATAAATATTTAATATATATTTTATATGTACCTTTTTCATATTCCATTGCTGTAAATAACATTTCAAATTTATCAATATCTTTAACATATTTTGCTTCTAATGAATTACCTATATAAAAGAATTATATTTAAAAATAATTATAAAATATAATTATTATTTATTATAAATTTTGAAAATTATATTATTCATAAATTTCATTTTAAAATGATTACTAGAATAGAATATTACAATTAATAAGAACTTAATTTTATGAAAAATTAATATTTAAATAATATAATAAATTAATATATATTTAGATTAACCTAATTCATATTCATCCCAAAGATCACGTATTTCTTTTTTAACTTCTTGATAATCAATAATAGACATTAATTGATCCATTGCATTTGTTTCAAGTATTTGTTTATCATTTTTTGTAATACCACAATAAGGTGTTATATCTCCAACAATACATTCAGCTAAATCATGTACTAAAGCCATTTTCACACATCTAAACATTAATATAAAAATAAAAAATCTTACTTATTAAGATCAATTCCTTTTGGTAGAAACATCGATATTATACTCATACGATACATATGATCAGCAATTGATTCAGCTAATTTTACATTAAGCTTTTAAACTCACGATTTTTTATATTAGAATTAATCCATCCAGTACGTTTGATTTTCTATTTAAATTATATTTTATTTTACACACCTTCAATCTACCGACAAATTCTAAAAATTTAAATAAATTTTTATGATCATCCATTAAGCCTGGACTGACATGCAACTTTCATTATGCAACATGTAAAATTCATCTAATATTTTAAAAAAATTTTTTTTTTTTTTTTTCACAATAAAAATATTCTTTTTCACGGTAAATTATATTTTATTTTTTTAACGGTAAAAAAAATTTTTTTTTTTTTTTTTTTTTTTGTGAATGTTATTCAAACTTATTTTAATAATATTTATACTAAATCTAACAGAATCAGCAAAAACAGGAACCTTTGGAACATTTTGTAAGAATTGTGATAAAATTGCAAAGCCATCATGTAAAAAAGAAATTATAAAAACCAATATAGCCTCATTATCTGATTTGGGCTGGGATTTTTCCGATCCAACAGGTTTTGGCCCTATAACTATCATAAGTGCGCTTATCAATCAATTTAAAGAAGTAAAATGTGATTTTAAGAAAAACACACATACAGAAATTAAATTAATTTATAATGACTTTAAAGTCAATTTAGACATTGAGCCCTATTTTGCTGATGAAAGTGGATTACTAATTGCCATTTCTGTTTGTGACATGTTTGATGGATTACGTGCATTAGCTGATAAAGTAGGGCTTCCAAATGATAAAATAACTTGGTCCTCAAAATTAAAAGCTTCAGACGTGAAGTTAAATATTAAACTTAAATATACGGAAAATAATGCCATTATTTTAACAAGTCACTCTAATCGTATTATATGGGGGAATACACTTTTACCGGGTGAAAATGTTGCGGAATTTAATGCAGCCCTTTCTCAAGCTTTAATTATACCAGCTGACAGATGCGACCATCATGTCTGTCGTACATTATCATATCAACCATTAGCTGGGAAAACACCTGTGGGTACTAGAGTCATTAAGTATGGTATTGCATATGGTGATGGTTTGCCGGTCTGTCAAGGGCAGACTGATTCCGGCACTAAAAATGTTCTTATTGAGTTTGTGATTGCTGCATTGGAAGGATTTACCCAGATTCGATACCAACCAAAAGAGATGCCTGCAGAAAATAGTCCTTTTTTGATGAATTCAGGTTTACGCCTGACCGTACCGCGTACTGAAGTACCTGGTACTTGTGGAATCAACACTTCATTTGAATTAGGAACCTTGAATGACTTAGGATGGCGTTCCGAAGCTGATAGGCCATCTAGAATGAGTCATGTCCATGTGTGTGTCGAACTATTAGCTTTGAAAAGGTGTACTACTGGAGTGGGCAGTCCAAAAGAGTTTGAGGTTAGTGGCAAAGTCTCGCTGGATGGTGTCGATAATGATGTTCAATTAGCGATGAAACTTTACGGTAGTGGGGGAGATCTAGATTTATTCCGTTATTGTACCGAAGTTTCAGCTTGCTTGATTGTGAATCGAATATTTCCAAAAATCAATGACTTTAATAATTTGGCAATGCTTAAATTTAAATTCTCTGCTCAAGGTATTAGATCAACAAATTATTCTCTCAAAATGATTGCACAAAAAATCAACGTCTATAGGCGACCATCTCCCGGTCATCCAAAATACAGAGGCTTATGTGATCCTTTTGGTTGTATAAATCACAAGGGCCAAATATTCAAAAACTTAGAATTTTCACCAGCAGGACTACCAATTCGCTGCATTGCAGAACCTCCACCACCGGATCCCGTAAAATTGTTAAGAGTCGCTGAAGAGAATTTGAGAGCGGCTGAGAATCGAATCACGTCCACGGTAGAATTGCATGAAAAAGATACACTTCGGGCAAATCAAGTTGAAAAAGAGCTACGTGAACAAGTAACCACTCTAGGAGTTCAAATTATGACTGAAAAGGCTGAGAAAGAGGAAGCTGAACGGAAAGCAGGCATTTTGGCTCCACTGAGCGGTCAAATATCAGCTCTACAAGAGCAGTTAGAGACAGAAAAATCTAAAAGAGCAGATGCTGAACGGGAAGCAAGCCGCGTTGCTCCATTGAACGATCAACTCTACAAGGGCAGTTAGAGACAGAAAAGTCAGGAAGAGCAGAAGCTGAAAGGAAAGCAGGAGGTTTGGCTCCAATGAGAGGTCAAATATCAGCTCTACAAGAGCAGTTAGAGACAGAAAAATCTAAAAAAGCAGATGCTGAAAGGGAAGCAAGCCGCGTTGCTCCATTGAACGATCAAATCTCAACTCTACAAGGGCAGTTAGAGACAGAAAAGTCAGGGAGAGCAGAAGCTGAAAGGAAAG
>JAPYZD010002648.1:0-24655 GCA_030522725.1 Ichneumoninae sp. B BG-2022a
CTTTGCGAACGATGATCACGAGGAAATAACCAAGCGTGTGTACGAGAGTGCCCACAACATATCATTAGCACGAACGCTGCTTGGAGCATCAGCCGTAATTCTATAAGTTCAATTGCAAGATTCAGTAAACAAATTTGTCACTTTGTGTATTATACGCGAAATACGTATAAACTCTATCCTAATGCTGCACCAATTTAAGTCGTACGCTGTATCTCAAACGTCTGTTCACGCAAACTTTTATCATCTCAATACCGAACCTGCCTTTTGCTCCTTTCGATCCCAAACTGGCCATGGTTATTTTTAGTTAAGCGAATATCGCTATAGAGAACTATCGTACCACTGCACTGTGAACCTTACTCAGTGAACATTAATTTTTTTAGGATGTCGTGCTGATGAAGGAAGGCTCTCTGGGCTTCAGTATAATCGGTGGAACTGATCACTCCTGTACACCCTTTGGCGCTAAAGAACCTGGAATCTTCATATCTCACGTTCGTAGATGTTGAACTTTGACGATGACCTTCGATATCCTAGGAATTACCGTAGAATTTATCTTTAATTGTCCATGAATTTGTGATTAATCGTCTCAGGTTGTACCCGGTGGTATAGCAGCAAAGTCAGGAAAATTACGAATGGGCGACAGGATATTGAAAGTAAATGGAACAGACGTAACGAAAGCAACTCATCAAGAGGCGGTAATGGAGCTTCTTCGACCCGGAGACTCGATCGTACTCACCGTTCAGCATGATCCACTGCCAGAAAGTTATCAGGTACCACAAAATTATCGCATTTTGTTTGATATACTGTAATATAATCTTTGCTTCCGTGTTATAAAATTAGTTGCTTTGCAGTATGCCACATAAACGCACGAGAGTCACTACAATTTTTTTTCCGGCAAACACGTTTTATTTACATGCGTATGTCCGATACAATCGTCGGTATTATTACCCCCCTCCCTTGTCTCGATTATTGATCGCGCCTTCTGTGACGCGTATTTTCTCCAAAAATATGTATACGAACCTTTTCGTGATTAGATTAACTTTTAACGAGTAACTTTTTATGGTTTTTGCAACCTAATACCTATTTGTTATAAAATTGCCCAACAAGCTGGTCGAAATAGAGTACATCCCAGTGACAGTAAGTACAAAAAAAACCGACGATTTTCTTTCGTAACGTTTCATCAAATTGATTTTAGTTCATTACAGTATCTCACGCTGTTGCAAAATCATCACCGCTGTATAACTAGCTCGGTTAACATGCTTTTGTCAAGGCTTAGTAACCATTTAGAACCACCGGATACCGAATTTTTTAGTCGTCGTTTATTTCAAGTGCTTTTTGTGCTTGATGCTACTAGGTATAAAAATGTCCTCACAGCGGAATCTCTAATAACAAAGAAAAACAGTATGCATACAATCTTGCGACAAAAACTGTACAACTTCTGTTGTAAACAGTAAATGCATTATTATTACGAGAGTCATATCATACTATTCTTAACGGCGATCGACGGATAGTTGATGCGATCATGTTTCTCCCTTGTAGGAACTAGTAATAGTCAAAGAGCTCGGTGAGAAGCTGGGCATGCACATCAAGGGCGGTCTTCGAGGACAGCGTGGCAATCCACTTGATCACACGGATGAGGGTGTATTTATCTCGAAAATCAATTCGGGCGGTGCTGCGAGACGAGATGGAAGATTGAAGGTATGTTTAATATAATTCCTATTGATATCAATTGCGCAATTGCAGTTCTGAGAAATTTATAATTTTTCGCAGGTCGGCATGAGATTGCTCGAGGTTAACGGTACCTCGTTGCTCGGTGCAACGCATCAAGAGGCGGTAAATATTCTGAGGTGCTCCGGTAATACGATTACCTTGGTAGTTTGCAAAGGTTACGACAAGAACGAGGTAGAGCACATATTGACGTTGTCCGGTGGAAGGGATTCGAAGGATTCAAAAACGTCCCAAGAGCGCAAAGATTCCCCTACCGATGGGCTCAAGTCTATGTCCCAAAGTATATCGAGTCTAGATCGTGACGACGAGGACGCAGCTACCCTTCGACAAGAGCAAGAAATGAAAGCTGAACTCGTCGCATGGGAGCAAGAAGAACGTGAACGGGCGCTCGTTGAGCAACGTGAAAAAACTACACCGGAAAAGGTATTAATTTCGAATACACATGCGTGCTTCATTCATCAATTCTTAGCTTCACGCGCCGATGCTAGTGTAGCGCCGTATTAAAAAAAAAAAAAAAAAAAAAAACCCCCAAACCCCCGCGTAGTCAGACCCCGAAAAAAAACGACGGGTGTTGGACGTAGTGCGGGCAGCAGAGTCTCTAGTGAATAAACCGAATAGCCCAATCGATGTGCTCGTGCCACCAAAATCACCCGGCGGATCAAAAGATCTAAAAACTACGACGATCGTCATGAGTAAACACACTCTAGCACCACAAAACCCCACTGTAAGTACCATATTAATTTATCAAGTATGCTTTTTGGTAGTTACTCTACTGTGGTAGAATTGAGAATATTGAAAGTTCATAGAACATAGATTTGCTAATGCATGTTCGATCGGATATTATAATCCAGATATGATTACATTACCAGTCTTGTATCAGTAATCTAATGTATTCGCACATTTCAAGTGACTTCTGAATAGTGATATAGCACACAATCACTTCGAGCATGCTATATACCCTTTAATTATTAAACACTAACTATTGAAACCAAAGCAGATATTAGAAACGTCCCAAATCTGTCCTCAGCAATTCAAATTGTATGATACACATTCCTCTAAGGCTCCTATGTCGATCGATCGAGTTAAGGATTCATGTCGTGTTTGTCAAGGGAAATGTTGAAAGTTAAGACGATTCCACATAAGGCGTTAACGCGTTTTGCCCTAGTAAAAATTCATCAATAATATCTCGTGATTGAGTGCGAAATTGTCCCTGAGAAGATGTCGAAAAAAACAAAAGAAGGAACCATTTTTTTAAATCTCTGATGATTGACCTGCAGTTCGATGTAATTTCGACATATCCGTTATGACCGTCCTCGATTACGTTTTATACGATTTCTCAATGGCGCATGAAACATGTACTGTCGGTGTTTTGTAGTGACGCATGTTCTCGTTAAGAGCCGAAAAAGAGACATGTTTCACGTGTTTGCAGACAATGGACGGTGATAGTTCGAGTTTGGCCGCCCTCTGACAAGAGTGAGTCGTTCGTATCTCCTCCCATTTATCCCCGTGTCTACGCACGTGTCTCGCCAGGACCGCGCGGCGTCGCGGATAATTGATCTAAGGAACCGTCATAGTATCTATCGCCGTTCACATTAATTACTGTGCCCTCCTTTCCTTCTCCCCAATAACGTATAATTGTTACGCAGTTAATCATATTGTTGCTCTATTTATTACCGTTACTGCCAATAATAAGCGTTAAGCAAATCGTCAACTCCGTCGGCCATTCATCAACATTGTCGGTGTTATTCTCAACATCGCCAAGTTGAATCCATTGTCGGAAAAAAACAAATCGTTCACGCGACGACCCTATCAATCGAAGACTATCTGTAAATAATCTGTTCGTTGCAAACGTTGTCTGCAATATGTTGGCCAATGAACGGACATATGTCTGTGATAGGTAGACCGGTGCGGGGGGGGGGCGAGGGGGGAGTTATAGTCAACGTCTCAAACAATTGACACATATTTTTACGCTGACTTTTATCAATAGCGACTATCGAATGATAGAGAGAAAAAAATTGGACGGTCTGTGAGGACAAACAAGTCGAAAAAAATGTATCTTTCCAAGAGGGAGCTGCTGAGCTCTATTAGGCTACTTATTTTGAACAACACAATTCGTCACGTACACCCATTTTTTGTTGTACTTTATTAAAGATTCAATGTCGCGAATGCAGGTAATGATCTAAATATTACTGTAATATTTAATGATATGACATGAGATTAAAGCTCGCAGCGGGACTACGAGAATAATTGCAAATTGTTGTTGGACTTTGTGTCGAGTACGGGCGTGGGTAACACTGGGTGGTTTTGTAAAGAAAAAAAAAAAAATAATAATAATAATAATAATATCTGCCTCAGTGGTGCATAAAAAATATGCACCAGCTGATAATTACTATTTTTGTTCGTTCCTAAAGTTATCTTGCACATGATCGATAGAAGTTTGATCGATCGGTGTGTTTCATATTATTCATTCATGCTCATCGAAACATTGTGTATACTTGTCGTTAAACGGAATTACGCTCGGAAAAAGACGAGTCACAAGCATTCATATTTAAGAGAGCAGAGTTTTAAACACGCACTTTTTTCGAATGAAAAAATTAAAATAATAATATTATAATATTCAACAAAACGGGTGATCTATAATGTTCACTGTTACACTAAAACCCATATCATTAACGAGATATTAAAAAAAAATCAATGTATACTGTAACTATAAATTTTCTATACATGTTATATGTTGATATAACTCTACTGGACCAGATGTTTATATATTACTACAAAAATACGAGATAGGTAAATATTTATCTAACTAAGAAATAAAACAAAAGATGTTGACGTTGAAGTTTGGACTTTATTCGTTCAACATTAATTGCCTGCGTTGTATAAAGCATTCTCTTGACAAAACGACCGTATCTTTAAAGAACGTTAAGAGGGATACGTATATCACGTTTAATGTGTCAATACCTAGCGGCAGATATCAAAGCGCTTCGTTGGTGAACACCCATATTATTGCGATTACAATTAGCAGAAGAAAAAATAACATCATGTATGTTTGTACAAGCGAGACAAGTCCTGCTTTGTTACATCACGCACTATTGAAATTGCAATGTTTATCGAATAGTTTAAACTAACCTTTAGTTTTCTTTCGATTTCGTTTTACCCAGCCGATAGGCAGACAGGACGTTGGCACATCCGTGGACGATCCCACTTCACCGATATCGCCGGTCTCTGCTCTGTCACATTCTAACGCTACGACTACGAATATCGATATGCCTTCACAGACCCAAACACTCCCGTCGCCAAAGAAAAAGCCTACGAACGTGCCGAAACGCAGCATCACATTTGCAACACTACCCACACCTCTGAGATCGACTTCCACCGAAGCGATAGCCTCGACTACCCTTAAATATCGACCTATACACTCCATCATGAGAGAACGTCCCGTTTCTTTGCACGAAAAATCCAATTACTACACATCCTCGAGTCTTCCCGATGGTAACTTCATCCATGAAACTAGTAAAACTACACAGCCGCGTTTCCGACTCCCTCCTACACCCCTAACAAGTCCCGAGTGCACGGGAGAACAACTTGGTACCTCGACTTCCTTTAACAAACGACAGATTGCACGCTCTGTCGACGGAAAGTTTGTGGTTGAGGTGGGTCACATCGGCATGTTGTACGCATTACTAAAATTCGATACCCTAATGGACTTATGTAATTGACTAGTATATAAATGATAAATAAGTAATATATACGATAACATGTTCAGCCTTCGTCGACACCTTCCCCGACACCAGCTCCAGCGAAGATGTCGGTCAGCGATAGAAAAAAGCTATTTGAAAGCGCGGTCGAGGAGCATCTGAAGCCATCGCCCAAGCCAGGTAATAAGGGAAATACTTTTATAAAATAATATCAGTCTGTGATAATGCACTGACATTGCAGTTACGCATTCGATATTGCTCATGGAATGGAATTTAATCCATTCCATGAGTTAATGAGCCTCCAATATATAATCATTATAACAATTAAACCGCAGAATGAAATAAATTCCATTGCATGTGCTAAAATTCAATCAATCGAAAATTTAGTATATAGAGTGGAATCCGACTGGCATGAAACACTCAACAAAACACTCGCGGACACCCGCAATGTCAGGGTCTGTGAGTGTACGTGTAAGGTGTCCACGAGAGTGTTTAGTAGCTTGTATTTTATTATTAAGCAGTATTATTATCATTTTAGACAAGGTATTCAGTTTCCTCAGTCAAGACGAAGTCGAGAAAATGAAGCAAGAGGAAGGTGAGAGTTTTAGTTTTGCTTATCACGTTTATGAATAGTATCGTGACAAAATTTAACACCAATTGTTTAATGACAGAAAAAAAAATTGCAACCTTAACGAGAGACGAGCTGAAGTCATGGGCTCAAATCGACGAGATGGAGGGCCTCGAAGAGTCGGAGGACGCGCTGGACGATCAGGATGATAGAAGACCTAAGTAAGCGGCATAGTGAAATTATCATTATGTACACCCTGGCTAGTGGAAGTTTCACTCCCGCGAGTCTTCCACGCCTTTTTTTTTAATATAACTTGTAGCACAATTTTCTATACGGCACTATCTTCATCGACAGGAAACTGACTTTGACAGAATCACTAGTGTGTGACGCACTTTTACTTTGTTGCCTTGTTATCGAATTAATATCATTCTTTGAGTCTATAAAGGATCCGTTCGTGATTGTCTACCTCTCTGCCGTTCCTTCTCTGTACATATGTAACTATGTATCTAGTGTATACGATTTTTTTTAAAGCTTGTTTTTACGAGTTAAGTTAGGAAGGAATGAACGGAATTAACTATACACAGGCAGCTATAAGTGTCACGAGCCTTACTTTTAGATTATTGACTATCTCCCGATTCCACGTATAAGTTTATTGAATCGCGATTAAGATTATTATGTCTTTCTACTAAATAACCAATCTTGTACACTCTCTCGACGATGACACATACAAAACGAAATATTGCATTTTAATATCCTACGTTCGTCGATATAGTCAAAGCAATTAAGACGATATAAAAAGTTATTTTCTGAATATTTGTTTTAGCAGTACTATGTAAATACTACAATATTTATATACACGTTTGTTCGTTTGAATGCGAATGTTCCCGGTTCGGAAATGGTGTTTTATTTAATTTTATTTTTTTTTCTTACACGGAAGTACAAGTGCCTTTTATTGAGACAATATTTTTATATGCTTTTCGACGAGGATACACCCACATACGCTTTCAAAGACATCTATGCTTATGCTTAAATATTTGATAGTTGGCACTTAATAATTCACTACATGGATCACGGTGGTATATAAAAGTTCTATTTTCGACAGTGGGATGCTCCAATTTTGGCCGATATAAGTATTGTGAAATTGTGTTTCGTTGCTATTAACGGACGTATGTACACGGTACTCATCGGTCGATTGTAGATGGTAAACGGCGATTGCATTGTGTAGTGTACGTGGCAATTTCATTAACCCGTAGGCTAACTACTACCCTCTTATTCTATATGGCAGTATTTTATGAAAGAATCTATGTGCGGGTACCGTTTCTGCCACCTGTAAAATTTTGTCGCTTTTGTATTTTTTTAATAACTGAAATAAAATATTGTATGTAACGATGTATATAGTAAAAATCGATTGGTCAGTATGTACGACTCGTTACCTTACAGTAGCCGATTGAGTTCGCGAAACTCGCTACCCTCTCTGCAGGCCGTTCCGAGTATCGTTAGGACGGCAAAAGCAGAACGACGTCTCAAGGAGAAAATGATCCAGGAGGTGAGCATTAATTCAGCATCTCATTTAAAAAGCCAAGTACGTTTTTATTAATCAATGTCATTCTTCACGACAGGGTCTCATTTCGGACGACGACGAAGAGAGTCATCTGAGCCCAGCGGAGCAAAGGGCTCTGCGTGCGGAAAAGCGAGCTGCCTGGAGGCAAGCACGTTTGAAGTCTCTTGAACAGGTATAAGAGATACATTTATTAATCTCTAAGTGCACGTATTGATATATACATATGATATACTGTTTAAGGACGCACTACAGGCGCAGATTGTTATAAAAAAGATGAGCGAGATGATGGATACGTCGAATAAGACGGAAGTGGTGCAAGAGACTATTGAAATCGAGCGTTCTTCCGACCAGGAGAAAGCCAACGAGGTAACATTTAAATATCATTAGCACTTGGGCATTAATCTATTTAACCATTCGTTTTTAATAACGTTCTTTGAATAATCAATTAACCCAGAATTGTGTTGTCCAAGTCTACGTTAACTTCCCCGACTGTTACTAATCGCTCGTTTGTTTTTCGCGCGAAGCTCGCTGACTTATTGTCCCCGCGAAGAGATCCAACTGAGCTCACAGTCGGATGTAGAGAAAAATGAGTGAAAAAAAAAAAAAAAAAAACCAAAAGCGCTTGTCGTTTGTCTGTCCTGGTCATTCGTAGTTCACTACGTTACGGCCGTCTAGCGCGGATTTTCCTAAACTTGCGGTCCGAAGCAAGCTGGGGCCGCCAAGATCGGTGCGCGAATCGGAAAAAGTAGTGGACGAGAAGGTAACTCGACGCACTGAGGAATATGTCGACGAGGTGACCGGGGAACGTCGTGTACGAACAGTCGAATACGTGGAGAAGCTCATTGAACGGGAGGTAGTAAAACCATTAACATTGACAAATTAATGCACCAATTGATTTCGCATACCATCCGTATATCGTGCACACCAAAGAGTACTGGCTAAGCAGAATTTTTTGAGTAAACGGGTCCCCCGCAAAATCGACAAAAACAATAATCGATAAGATTACGTATACTGGATTATATATATACTTGGAAGGCAACTCGTGGACGATATCCTAATTTAGTCAACGAATTCGACCGGATCCTCCGAATTAATCCTTATGCGTCTCTGTTCAGTGCACTTTGGCATGTAGCATGTAGAATCATATAATCATACTCTAATTATACAATGTGTCTAATAATGATAATTTATTGCCTTTCTTCCTTTTTTTATTTAAAATTATTTAACAAGATCCCGACACTCATGCCTGGAATGCAACCTACACTGCCTTGAGTTCCGCTAAATCATGTCCAATGTTTACTGTCAAACCTTCTCTTCTAATATGGGTATGACTTCCCTATTATTTCTTCTGTAGATTCTATCCTAGACTTACGATTGTATTAAGAATCTATTAAGATTTCGATTGTCGGTGCGTGGTTTTTCTCCGAAAAGCATTTACGCTTGTTTCTCACTGCCCAGTAACTGTCGATTGCGTTATACTAATGTGGGTTCGTGAGGTAAACAAGATGGCCAAGAAAATATTTTTACAAAATTATTAGTTTGGTGTTATATAAGATTGTATTTAGATCCAATCGGCAGTCCGATTTATATGCTGTTAATTACGCTTAACCGATACATGTCTCGATGCCTTGTTTAAAAGGACATTTGTGAAACAAAGGTTGAAACTCTGCGAGAGAAAATAATTTCTCTCGAACTGAGCAACGCCGAGGAGGAGGTGGATAGCGTTAAAGTCGAAACTGGCGCAAGCGACGCGGAAAGCGAGAGCGAGGAGGTGACGGCTCAGGATTCAACGATCAGCGTTGCCTTAGAGAGTTCGGATTCGCTGATTTGTACTAGTCCGAGCCAGAGTGCTGCCATTCCTGCCAAGACAGCGACAAATACCTCGGGAACGGTGACGAAAAAGAAGAAGCGAAAACGCTCGAAGAAAGGGCGCAATTGAGAGATAAGAGAGATTCTCATCGATGAGGTGTTCATTGGTGCGCAGTTTTGTATAGATAAATAGTTATAGCTAAGAAACATTATTGATTAAAGATCCCATGCATCGGACAGTTATCACTATTGTATGGATTATTACGTATGTTGCATTCTTTCGAGACAATACTACAGCGATTGACATTAAAGTATAAAGTATTTTTCACCAATTCAGTTATTGCAAAGATTTACATTTCGATATGGTAAGATTTACCTTCGATTCGAAGGTGTCTTCTTCGGAACAGTAACTATACCGCGACCGTGTCAATCGAACCCTGACTAGGAAAGCTATGAATGCGAAAACAAAGCCTGATAAATTATAACAAATAATCTTCCAACCCTGTGGACGGTGGCACTCGATTTTATATACATAATTGGCAATATTCATTGATTGTTGTGAAAAAATTAATCGTGGGCTATGTAAAAAGAACTTAATTTATTCCTATTTAATGTTAGGTAGACGATTGCATTGAATCTTGACAGAGGGCTTTTAACTTTATCTTGATCTGGGATACGTTGACTCTCAGCGGAGATAATTGAAGTAAAAATAAAAAAATCAACAAGGGCAACTGAAGTCTCGATGAAACTCGGTGATAACGATGGTTGCAAAGTAAGCAGCCCACTCAAATAGTTTATTGAGTTTAAGAGGTTTAATTTGTAGACGCAAACGGATCTTCAATAACGCCGGTGCCACGTATCATCGATCGTGAATAACAATATCTGAGATTCGTGTCTTTGCCTTAAAACGTTAAGAGTATTATTTTATAACGAACGTATACAATATTTTCGTATATAACGATGCATATTGTTGATACATTTATATTGTAGTGGTGACATAGTACGATATTGTGCGTATATGCGTATGTACTTGTCAATTGAAAGATAAAATTAATCCGCTATTCGGTGAAGCAAACGTATGATTAAGCGCGAGGGACCAAGAGCATGAGTCATCGGTCATCATCCTTCCCAATATCAATTCACACGTTAATCCATTATGCCTGTCGCTTGCGGTTAACTCTATCGTTTTTTTTTTATTTCCGTTATAATTTCAGTAGAAATTCTTTGAAATTAAAAAAAAATTCTTTGTCTTAGATAATAAGGTTTAAGGGGGCTGGCATTCCAAGTGCAAATTATTGATATACTCGAGTATACGAGGAAGTAGAAAAGAGTCGATTGAAAATTTGCTAATAGTCTGCAAGGCGCATATTCGATGTGACTCATATTAAAAGAAAAATAATAATTAAAAAAAAAATAAACAAACAAACAAAACAAAAAATGACTGAAGGGTAGTACTTTTACTAAAACTTTCAATCCGTACTTATTGATCATGCAAGTACCACATAGTCTATCGTATTGATCGTATATAGAGAGAAAATCACCCAACTTACTTACATCAATCTTACATTACAAAAACGTAAATCTCGCCGATGCAGCAAGAGAGCAGTGAATTAAAAAAAACACACAAAGGAATATAAAATGGTGAGGTATAGTAAGTAGTATTGTATGTTTTAGACCGAAAGTATATATATTTATTACGATTCGCTGAATTTTATATTAAGCAATATTTATACATTTTATAATGGTATATGCGTGTATTTGTAAGCAAAATGTCACACTGATAAAGATAAATTAATTCTCAAGATATAAGGAGATATGTCTTTTAGCCTCTTATCAATTTCAGACGGAGCCGTAAATTTTTGAAGAGGATATTTCCTTCTCTTCTGCGACGCCTCAATTTCCGACCACCAATATTATTTCTTCGGCGCGATTATTCCTTCCAGTTGAGTCTGCGAAAGCACGACGAGCATTATCCTCGCCGTTATGAGGTTGAAACGTCTTGAGGGACTATTACCTTTAACTGTTGATTGGTCTTCTTCAAGAATTGTATCTCTTCCATGTGCTTCTTCTCTTCGGCCTCTCTCAACTCTGCCGCTCTTCTCTCGGCTTGCTCAGACTTTTGTCTCAGTTCGGCGACGGTTCGTTCCAATTCACTTTTTTGAACTCTTAGCTCTTCGGCATTGGCGATTAGATCTTCTTTTCCTTGTTCAGCCTGTTGGAAATAATGTTCTGTCGGAAAAGTCGACTACCATTATTGACGAGAGATAGTCGCGAAAAAGATATACCTGTAGCGCCTTGCGCATACCAAAGGCTATACTGCTCTGATAGAGAGTCTGATAAGCAGCCATCGTCATTGTGATCTCATCTCTAACTCGCAATAGAAGAAGTCCACGTTCCGCACAATTCACCGTGACTTGTCGTATTATTTCGTCTGGAAGAAAAAATGATGTAAAACGTTGAATGACCTGAAAATGTATCCCGAGTACGGAATGGAATAGAACACCGTTGTTTTATTTGTCTCCTGAGGCAGCCCCCCCCCCCCCCCTAAGGACACCGTACTCAAACATACAACAGCGAATGCCAAAGACAAGGTGCAAAAAAAAAATGTACAACGACATTTTTTACTGCGACTGCGAGTATATTACCGAAGCATTGGGTGTACAACTCTCGGCGAACCGGGCATATTCCAGTCTCCCTAGCTTGTCTCTGCTGTAATCTCATGTCAAGCTGCTCTTGTAAATTAATAACATCCAATCGAGTAGCCGGTGTACTGGACACCTGCTGGGTCCACGTTTGACCCCCCTCTTCCCACTCTTCGGGAGGTAAAATTCCATTTAGAATCTCTACCGTCTCACGTCTGATATTCGCGATCGGAGGTGCGGTTTGAATTTTGCACGCGGTATTTCCAACCTTGATTGAAGCTGCGTCCTTTAGAGCCTGCTCAACGTAATTTTTCGGATTGTGATAACGTCGTATAATGGATATGATTTGTTCAGACCTTTTCTCGATGTTTCGCAACCAATATCGGGTTGTCGTACTTGACGAGGGTGTTCGTAGCGGGAATTGTTCTTTCTTGAATAGCCGTTGTCATTATTATCGAAATCCCCAATATATTATAGGGCAAAATTGAGTAATAGATTTTTCACACTCTGATAAATGTCAAGCAAGTTGTCGACTATGAAAGCGACAACTTGAGTCGACTTTGAAATAGTTGTTGTTTAATGTCACGACGGAGGGATCGGTAACTTCTGAACACGTTGCTATGGAGATATCGATACTGCTGCAGCGTTAAGTAATTGTATTCGTGTATTCATCACTAATTAATTCATTTCTGTCGCTGGCCACATTCGAGATCGATGACCTTACTTGGTTGTAAGTCTGTCGAATGGTTCAGGCAATTCACCGTTAAATGCTTTGGGAGAAGCAGGCAAGTGCCGACTGTGCATACGGTTCTGTCACTGCTGGCAGTGTTCGTGCGTCGTCGAAATAACAAAATCCAAAAGCTGAGTTGATGCGATAAAGAAAATTTTCAAGCAGGAAATCACGTTTCAGAATTTTTTTCATTGTCCTATGGAATGAACCTCACATTCAGCTAGTAGAAGAAACAAGTGAATTAAGTAACACAAGTTACGTGAAAAGGGCTATATTCAAACGGTGTCTTATGGTAATTTATTTAGAATCTGACAGAATGTTATAAAAATAACGCTTACAAATTGATAGAAATATCCATTACAGTATATTGTTATAGTTATTTAAGTTGGCGCTTTGGAATCTCGTTGAATGTTTAAAACTATATGAAACACCCCCCCCCCCTCCCCGTCCGTCCCGGGCTCAGTCGGTATCAAAAACTGTAATAAACTTTTCTCGCTGGATCTCGCATATACGGTCAAAAGAAAAGTGTCATGACAACCCGAAATAATATCCGCTTCCTATGAGACTTTTCTTTTGACCGTATATGCCAAAATCCATGAGGAAAGTTGATTACAGTTTTTATTACCCACCGCGGTATTGCACATGCTCTTAACATGAATGGACAGCAGCCTTTCATGGAACTGATGCAGCTGTGACGGAGAGTTACAGTTCGGTATGCCTCTGTAATATTCTTGCCTCGATATCCATGTGCAGTTTTTCAACAGTCCGAGCGTGCTTTTTTATGTGATGTTGATCCGTCGAGTTCTCCAAATTGTAGGCTTTTCCTTGACGCGCTGCTTCGAGGACCGCTTCGGTGTGAAGATGGCGTAGCTTGAGCAAGCGCGTCTCGTAGTGATGAAGTTCCTCCTTGGGAGGAAATATATAATAATTCAATGATCATTACACTATGATGATGCTAATATTATAAACACAATGGAAAGTCGCATTTTCTCAATGTTATTATACTTTTAGAGATGTGAGCTCGTCGGGAGAAAATTTAGCTTTTTGTGCAATCCTCCAGAGTCCTTGGACCTTTGGCTCCACGAATTCCTTGTGATCGGGTCCTTGAGCGGTTGCCCCTTCCAGTTTTTCATATCCACTTTTAATCTCCAAATGCTTCTCTCTACAGTGATGTAAATAAAAGGAATTTTTATAATCGCTTATAATCGCTATAAAATCCGAAACATACCTCAGTAGATTAGCTTTACTAATGAAGTCAACCTTCTTTTTGCCAGGCACCTCGTTTTCTTGTTCCTCCATATGTTCTATCTCATTCCAGCTTTCGTGCTCCTCGTCCACACTATCTGTATTGTCAAAATATTTTATTGCATTAAATTCAATGAGCAAAAGTATAAAACAGGTTGTGTAATGAGTTATACAAACTTTTGTGTCTCTCTTCATCTCCGGCATCCATGTCTTTCAGCAGGCTCTTGTACTCGTCGACTTTGTCCTGATGATGGGTGAATTCTTGTTTGAGAGCCTCCAATTCCTCATCTGCAATGTATAACTGGATGTAAATAAAAGAATGTAATTGAACAATCCAAGAATGCAAAGAGTGAGAACTAACGCGTAAATCCGGCTCTCTCAGCCTTCGCCCAGAGTTTGTTGAGCCTCTTGTCATCAAAAATGTCCCTGGCTACATAGTTGGTACCGTCATTCAGTGCCTTGTGCCTCTTCAGCATTTCTTTATCATCGGTTTCAGCAAAATGTTCCAACAGGCCATACGTGCTCATGATACCTGAGAATATAATTCCAGTATCAAAAGTGATGATGAAAGAACAGCCGGTATGATTAATAGGACTTACCCATTAGCTTCTTTCTGAGCCTGGCCTCTTCCAGACCTTCGGCATCCTTTCCATCTGCCTTCTGATGTTTATGGGAAAGCTCTTCCTTGTCGTGAATCTTCAAATCGCTGAATAACGATTGAAGTTTAGCTTCGGTCAATCGCTAAAGTAAAAAAAAATATATATATATATATATAATCACAGAGATTATAATATCGTTTACATGCTTATGATATCGCTTACGTGCTTCGCTTTGGTCCAGAGAAGATTCAATTTTGCCATACGATAGGGCTTGTCTAGCTCTCGGAGAGAGGTTGGAATTACGCCCATCGGCTCAATTTTTGTTTTTTTTATGGGTGCTTTATTTGCCGCTGCCGAATATTTGTTCAATCCTTGACATTCGTGTAAGACTAGTAGCGAAGCTAGTACTGTGAACGACACTAATCGTATTGCTAAAGACATATTTTAATTCGGAATTTTGTGTTGTGCGTAAAGACTCTCGTTGACTCTGTTGGGGCCCGTTCAGAAACTTACTTTGGATAACATTAACCGAGAGACAGTGCTGCGCTGGTGTGAATGTCAGAGAGAGAAGCTAGTTATCCGGGTATGATTTCTGAACCCGGTCCTGCGGTTTCGACGTGGACTACACCGACACTGTTCCTCCAAAATTATCCGAACCGACGGAGAACTACTTTTTCGACATCAGGAGGCATAACATTGTCTGGATATTCGGTGTATGGTTAGTGCGGTGACTGGAATTCCAGCCGTTGGTATTATCACTGGCGGCAGTCGGACGAACAAGTTTCAAGCGTCTTTGTAGATACAGACATCTGGAAAATACAATCATCGTCCTGTAAGTAAATTCGTGTAGCGATATAAAAATGTATCATTAGTATAATTTTTAGGTTGTCGTTTTACGGCGCGAAAAAATATCGTTACTTCTTTTACGACAGCATTCCCAACTATGAAATGCTTGTCTTTTTTTGTTTTATTTATTTAAAAGAAAGATCGCAGATGCATACTTTAAAAGGCATCTTAAATAGCGTTCAGAATGAGAGAGGAAGAGAGCGAGAGTTGCGATTGTAATACAAAAAAACAATATCCGAAGCAAAAAGAAAAAGTGAATAGCGTTTAAGAAGTGAAAGAGAAAAAAGAAAGAGGTAATAAGAAGAAGAAAAAACGCATGGAGGTCGGAAGATCGGGTGCGAGTTCGAGCGCCAGTGGAAGAAAGAGGCGTGGAGGGTCGAGATTTTGGCACCCCGCTGAGCCGCCTAATTGCCTCGCCTCTCCTTGGCCCTCTCGCATCCTCTCGGAGCCTCTCGGACCCTCTCGGGGCTCGGCGATAAACGCTCTTGCCCTTGAACCCTCGAGGGTAGTCTGCCGCGCGAATCCTCCGCGTGTCTAGGTTGCTGTAGAGCACTCACCTCCGGGAGATCCTCCGGGAGATCCTGCGGGAGATCCTCCGGGGGATCCTCAGCGAGATCCTTCGCCTTCGTCTCAACATTGATCCACTGAATAAGCAACGTCATCTATCACACTGCGCGAAACGATATATTTGTTTTCCGACGACCTCTAATTATTTACCAACTTGAGGATCCCAGTGATCCAACAATTTTGATACTTAGGGTTAATAATACGGGCGTTATAGCTGTTATTATAATTGTGGAATGTTCTCAATCTAGAAATTGGAAGTATCGGTTAATGAGTAGGAAGTGCAGAGGCGTGGTAGTTATGAGGAAGGTTTGAACACGAACGGGACAGCTCGAAGCCACGTTGATCCGCGCGGAGCTCGTACGTTATGCGCCACGTTTATTTTTCCTTCGGGGTCCAACCTGTCCACCGACGTGAGGCGAGGGTCCGACGACGGTACGGACCCCACGTTACTTCATCGTCCCGCGTACACTTGGACTCTAACCGCGGGCTCTAGCTGGGTGATAAATTACAGTTGAGATATCGGCACCTCCTCCTGTCTGTTCGCTAGTACCCGCTTATACTACGTCCACCGAGTCACGTCCCTCCTGCCCCGCTGCTCTTCAGATTCTTCAGCTTCTCCGTTCTCCGCTTATTCTGTTTTTTCTCAAATTTCTTCCTTCCGTATCTTCCTCCCTCCATTTTTGTCACCATCTCATTAATTCTCAGTTGATGCAGTACGGCCAACTAGACGCTGGGTTGACCATGCAGGAAAAGAAGCTACCTAGAAAACGGGTAACAGTAAAAGTTACAGAGAGAGAGAGAGCCAGGGGCGCAGAGAACACGTGTCCCCGAACCAACATTATCACGCTTTTCTCCCCACGGGCTGGCGCCGGCGGTCACTAAAATTCGTTACACGTGTTTCCGGGTTTATCGGTACCAGCATCAGCCAGCTTGACTTTCCTTTCCGTATCCGCAAATATTTTAGGTCCAAAGATAGGAAAACGAGGGAACACTATGGACGGCCATCGGCGTTTGGATGGGTTAGCCACTTCGTGACATCCCTCCAAGTTTGGGTAGCATAGGGCGAAGGTATACCACCGACGGGACAATGCGTTGCAGGTTGACGAGATATCCCTCACGAAACCGAACTTTCGTGAGGGCCAAAAAAACAATAGAGCCCATTAGCATCTACCTGAGCATCGTGTCCTTTTTTTTCGAACGAAAGTCAAAAGTAACGAAGATGCTCGAAGAGAGCAGTCGTCTTCCATCACTTTCTATCTCGTCCGTTCGAAATAGCTGAAGATACCTACATGCATACCCTACGGTTTGTCTCTCCGCCTCCTTAATCTTTGACCTTTTTGTTTTTCACTCGGGTCATTCCCCAATGCTCCTTTCAGAGAGAAAACCCCCCCCCCCCCCCCCCCCCCCCCCCCCCGCGGCCCGGCCCCCCGCGCCGCCCGGGCGCTTCGCGGCGTTCTGAAATTTCAGTCGCAGGGAGACTGGCTGTAAGCGCCTTGCACTTTACTTTACGAGTCACGCGCGAGACTGGTGGCACGTTAATTTAAAAAATTTCTCGCTTGTTTCATGGATAAGCGATCATTTTCCGGGTGCCTGAATACTATAAATACTAGTATAAAGAGAACACCATGCCGAAACTGTAACTCAGTCTTTTTCAATTTCAAAGAGCGTGAAAAAAAAAGAAGAAAATGCATCGTCGATTGCACGAGGGAAAAGAAGCGTAATGCGCATTCACTCTCGGATACCCTCCATGTCGTGAAATTCGCGAGAGGATAGTACGATCGTTGAACCATTCGAATTTAATTTCGTGTCGTGATCGTCTCGAATCTTCTCACGGCCCGCTGCTCCCGCTGCGCCGAGTTCAAACCAAGCGAATCTTACGCAAGCTTCATCGCCCCAGGATCGGAACGTTCATCGAACATTATCATTCTCCGCTTCTACAACCTCGGCTCTTTATCACTTAAATTTGTATTATTGTTTACAGTGTCGATGGTTATAAAGTAAAAAAGTCGATATATTATGAAAAGACGTAATGAAATTGATGGGGGGGGGGGGGGGCGAGAGGGGTGTCGGGGGCGGCGACAAGCGTTATGGAAAAGTCCTCTTTTATAGTAACTCGGGCCGCTCGTTAAGCGAGTTTTCAACGTATCTTGTCGCGCCCTGATGATCGTTTATCTCTCCGCGGGGTGCTAAACGCTCTCGAGCCTACAGTTTCTTCAGCCTGCTAAGTGATACCCCGTGACACGACTTCACTTGCACAGAAAAAATGTCATCCTCTCATCTTCGTTATTAGTCGTAAATTAATATTTATTCCACTTTATGTTCTATAATTGTTTATCTAAAATAAATCTTTATTCCGAGAAGTTCATTCCAACTTTCGACAGGTAGTTTAAAACAAAAGACAAAAAAAAACGGAGCATTCACGAAAGTACTATATCGTTGGATCTTAACTGCGTCGTCGGTAGGATGATTTCAGCGTGTGGCGATCGTTCCGTGAAAAACAATAAGTAAGTATCCCCGATTTGAAGTGGATAAAGGGACCCGTGGCATGCAGATCGTGTAGCGTGATCGCGATCGTGACCGGATAATGGATTGTGCGAGTGAAAGAAGGTTGACTAGGCGCTCGGTCACTCGCGCCTCCTCTTCTTCGGACGATGAGCGGAATCAGATAATTTTTCCGTTGACCGGGAAGGTTCGTGCATAACCCCGTTGCACTTGCAACCAGAGCCTCTCCGAGTCCATTTTGAGGATCTCAGGTAAAACGAAGGTCCCTCTGCCCCCTACAGGGTTCACCGGTACCGCTTTGAAAAATGAACTGTCGCTGTGAACGTGGATATTGTTATTCGGTCTATCCCTGCCAAGAACGGCAAAGTTTCTTCCAATTGTTAATATTTAAAAAAATAAATTTCTCATCTTTCGTTTCTCATCTAAACTGACCGTAAAAGAATAGCACAGCTAGCGAGGCTTAACTCCACTGTTACCGATCGATTGATCGATCGAATCTCCCGACGGCAAAGCGCAATTTGTATTTCAGATATATTCCTATTTGGAATACGTGCGTAACTGCGGTAGCGACTAGCGCGGAAGATGACTATCTCCGAGACTATGCTTTCGTCGCTGCTGGGGCTGCTGGGGCTGCTGTTTTCAGTCACACCGAGTATAACCTACGCCGAGAGAAACGTTTGCAAACGAAAAGACCATTTTCCGAAGCTATACAGAGTCCACGGTTTTGATTTGGCTGATACATAAATCCATCTTTAAGAATGTTCTCTCCAACTGTTCGCTCGTTTACAAAGTCAGCGTATAGGCAAACCCCGAACAGATACTCGTCGTTCTTTCTCGCCTTCAAGCTTCTCGGAATATATATCGCTTTTTATGACAGAGGTTTGTACGTGTAAACGATTATTTCCATCCGCTTCGATATCGTAAGTAGAGAGTAATCGCTGGACTATGAGTCTCGGTAAATCTCAACTGACCGCTTTCGCGATTTCTTCGCGAAGTCGTACATCTTTTTATTTTCCATTCTTTTTTTTTTGTTTTTGGTCTCCGATAAACCTCCGAAATACATCCATTATTCAAGCGAGGGACGGGTATTCACGGTGCTCACGCGACATACGCATATCGTTATCGTCGAACATATCACGTCTGGCACTTTTACGTAAGCCCGTATGACCCGACTCCTTCCCTGTACGCGTCAACGATTAGACGACCGTCGGTGGACGTCGCTCCTATTTCTATCTTCTTCACAACCTGTACTTTACTGCTTTTCCGTCTTTTACTAGTCGGTACGAAAATAAATGCGAACTATGATAAGAGCGTATCGTCAATAAAAATTGATAAGTTCTGACTTTGTGAGGAAGTTGTAACACTATCTTATCGGTAGTTGCTAGCTATGCTGAAGGTTGCAAGGACGCGTCAGATTTATCCTCGAGATAATGGATTTCCCGACAGCGTATTGTTCTGGTAAAAATCTAGCAAATTCTTCAACAATATGACTGCTGTCGTAGAGCGACAGAATCTTCAGCGCGATCACCCGTGCTCCCTCGAGCTTTTGTTTTTTTCTTTTTCTTCTTCTTTTTCTTATTCTTCTTCGCGAGATGCCGTTACCGCGTATGTATCGAAAGCAGGATCTAAAGTGTGTGCGAGCCGCATGTTACCCTCGTCGAGGGACAGAGGCGACCCGTTCTCCGATTTAAGGGAAAAAAAACAAAACAAAAAAAAATCATTATAGGTTTGTGGAACGAGACTGGTAGTGCATAAACCGTCGAAATTTTGACGATTTACATCGTTCTACAATATGTATAGATTCGTTCGATGGAAAATTCGCGACGTGCATAGAATAAAAGAATCGAAGCTAGTAGTACAGTGACTTGTTGACCGTTAAATTGTCGAGTGACTACAATCGCACAAAAATCATTCTCCGTTGTCTCTAGTAAAATCAAACGAATGCAGGATCGATCGATAACGATGAAGGAATCGTTAGTTCGGATAGAATGTCTCGGTATCTTCAGAGAAGTCGAATACCTTTCTACCTGCAAAAAGAGGATTGAAAATAATATAAGATAAGCGCGCTGATACGTGTATTATAAAGTTGAGGTAGTGGGAAGACGGATGGGTGGAGTGGGAGAAAGAGAAATTCAGCAGGAGCGAGCACAGGTGATCCTGTACGCGTATGGCCAGGCTCCGGGGGTTGAAAAGAGGAATAGAGAGAAATGGAAAGAAAGGAGAGATTCCGACGAGGGTAATAAATTGTCGAGTTTAGGTATTTAAGCGATAGATCATGTTTTAAACAAAAGTCCAGGGCTATAGAGGACAGTGATCCTGGCCTAGCAGATCCACGAGAAGCAGAATGCCAGCGGAAAAGCTGGGGGATGGAGAATGGTGAATGTTGTTGGCGTTGGTGGTTGGCACGCCCTCTTTAACACACCGGAGAACAAGCCCATAAATCCTTCAAACTACGCCAGCGTCCACCACAACATTTTCTAATATTTTGATTTATGTCGCTTTCACTGGGCTAATTTGGTTCAACTGCAACGCGGTCAAAACTCGGTTCCCTTTATCCTTTATTTGCGTCTTTCTGGGTGAAAATTCATCTCTCTCTCTCTCCCACTTATACGAACTGTTAAACGTTTGTATTGCCATGATTTTCAATAGGAGTCAGCGTCTTTCATAAACGGGATCATTGTTACACTGACTGTTTTGTATAACACTCCAGGGAGGTCGCCAACTAGGAGAAATCAATTTCTGCTTTCAGTAGTAGGATAACAAATATGGAATCTAACGAAGCAAAGGACGTCGCAGTTGATATCACTAAAATAGTAGTGGGAGTATGTCGATGAAAGTTGACAATAATACGATAAATCATGTTTGCGGGGGGGGGTTCGCGTTTCGTTACGGGGCCATACATAGTGCCCGGTAGGGTGGCCAGTATATACAGGAGTAAGAGAGATTTAGATATCAGGCACGTCTCGTAGCACGAGCGGAAGTAACCGAAAAAAATAGTTTCCTCGCTAAACTTCCTGGGGCTCCGCGGCACATTCATTCCTATTGTATTCGAATATAGGCACTAAGCTCTAGCTTGACTATAATGATTCGTTCTGATCCGGTGTGCACGCGCTGTCGGAGAGGGTGAACTCCCGAGCGCTCCCTCGCATTTTCCTATTGGCTTCAGTTTCCTGTTCGACGAGTCTCGTCTCGATGATGATACCCACGTGGCGAAACGCGGCCCCGAGCGAACTATCTCCGTGATATGCGAAACGGAGAGGGGGCTTGATTCTCGAATAACCCAGCGCCGAGGAGTTTGGAGTGAGGTTAATGGCTCGGTAATATGCCAAGGGAAACACGCGTCGACCGGAAACGATTTAATCTCGGTCCGCGAACGTTACCGGGACCCGGTATACTCCCCTAATTTATCGTCGGTCGCATGACGCAGACTTGCACTGCCGTAACCGTCGCCACCTTCGCTAACTCTATCGGCAACTCCAAGCTTCATCTCGAGATTACCGTTTTCTCATAATCGTCAATTAAATATCACTTTCTCTATGTACCGTTCTAAATTACAAGTACGCGTATTCCTTCGGTATGACAATACAATAGTATCGAAGACAAGAAGAAACGAGCAGTTTGTGCTCTTACCCCTGAGGTTATATTGGACTCTCGATCACCCTGCTCCCGATTCCTTATTTGCTTCCCTTGTGCGACGACAAAATCCGTAAAAGGACATCTGAGAACGATACGAGGATCATCCAAAATCCTCAGCAACTCGACATTCGTCGGGACTGTCCCCCAGGCTAGCCTGGGAGACAACTCATTTATATCCGAGCTGTCGTATCCATTATTGTGAGAAGAACAATGAGATATTAGCTCGAGGCTAAAACGCATCCCATCTGTCTGTCACCCGACTATTCGATATAAATATTTTTTCATCGATGAATAAAAAAAAATAAAAAAAACTTTGTCTTGTCCTTGTGTATTATAAAAAATTCGACTATTTCTCCGGACAGAAGTAGTAATGATATGCCGACGACGATTAAGTATATTTTTTACTCCGGTTTTAAGATGCCGTGTGTACGTTGGCTTATGTTGTCTATTCGATGATCTATAACACTCGATCCGTCAAAACACAAAATGGTATTTGGCCAGGTAGCGCGAGGTCAAGTGTACCACCCGCCACGATGGTGCCCGGCTTTGCTGGTTTTTTATTTGTTATTGTGAGTTTCGGAGATGCCCTTGTAATAAATTACACAATTAGTACGGTATTTAATCAACAACCCTCTCTCGTTTGTACCCGTATGGAATCTATATAGTGATTTTTGAATATACAAAACATTAACGTCGTCGTTAGGTTGAAAGAAGCTTAGTAGCAAGAAAAAAAAAAAAAAAAAGAAAAAAAAAAAAAAAAAAGAAAAACAAAAGAAGGAGAAAGTACAAGACGACGAGAGCGTGATAAAATTTTTGTGTGAGGAAAAACGAGAGAAGAAGGTATCAGATCAGCAAGGCTATGGAGAGCCAACGCAACGAAAGACTAATACGAAATGCCGGGGCGGATAATGCATTGGATTCTAGACGGGTCTTGTTTATAATGGGTTGAACAAGGGTGCTAGAAGCCAGTGGGGGCTCGGGACCTCCTGAGGCGCGGGCCTTGTGCCGGTTTCCTCCGACCAACGGTGTTAAGCGACGTGCTGCCCTGCGCTCATATGTGTTTGCTCATGAGCCACAGTTTGCCGGCTCGGCGGCGGCGGCGGCGGCGGCAGCGGCGGCGACGGCTGTGGTGGCGGCGGCTCGCTCGGCATGCCCCGCGTATGGTATTTAGGGATAACAAGAGGGCCACTTCATCATCCGACTGTGCCTCTACGGCAACCTATCCACCAACGGTTCTTCCCCTCATTCTTCATAATAACTTTTCCCTCGGAACTTCTCTTACTTTTCAGCCAGCAAGACCGCCGCATCTCTTATACACCGGGGAAGATACCTTTTTCGGACAAAATTTCGACAGCTCTGAGATATTTTTGGCAAATTACAGCTACATCCATCGACGTGGATTGCAGTTTCGTTCAGGTGTGTCACTAAAGGCGTAATGACTAAAAATCAGTCTTGCCCCCCGGTTGCGTATTAGAAATGCTTGTACGACTATGAGAATACCCACGCTGCTCGTAACCCCGGAAATGTTAAGTGTTTTTCAAATTCCAGTCGACCCGACGATGCAAATCGAGACCGGGCTTTCGCGTCGCTTCGCGTTGACGTGTAGACGTACAACAACTTGAACGATCGATCCAGCAGAGATTCGATCGACAACTCGCCTCCGAAACAGTAAAGGCAGAGCCGAATTTAAATTTCGTGTTCCGTTTAACGTATTCAAATAATCGGTAGCATTTGGTACTCAACGATTTGGATCTTCTGGATCGTCGTTTGAAGGATGAAAGAATTGGTCGCCGCAAACCGATCCGATTTGCTTTGGAGAGCAATATTAATAAAAATGGTGAAAGATCGTCCGTCGGCTGTCCGACTGACTTGGTCACGCTTTCTCATCCTCAGGCCAACTTTCTCTCTCTCTCTCTCTCTCTCTGAGAATTTTTAATGCCACTTTATCGACGGTTAGTCGATTCCTCAGTAGCGTCCGGTAGTCGTGGTATACGATACCAATCAGGAGGTAGGGGTGGTCAGGTCAGGAGTTGAATGGGATAATTCACTAATCTCAACGCGAGGCTGAGGCGCTGAGAGCTGCCGCAATCCCTCTCGTATTTCGAAGATCACAGCCGTCTTCGTTTCACGGGGGTATTAATAAAAACTGTGACAAATCGTTAGATGCAACCTGAAACGAGGTGCCACCTGAAAAATGCCATTCCCTCGAAACCACGAGGAGTCAATATTTTTACGATCCTCCGACCGAAAGATCGTTTCACCAGCAAAACGATATCTTCGGTATCTAGGGCTGTAAGATGCTTGACGAACGAGCGAGACAACAGCCCATCGTCAGCAAGGGTAGATATACCGAAAGGTTCCGAAAGTTTGCCCTCGAAGGTATTGATGACCGTGCCGTCTTGCCTTTGACAACCTACCGATCTTCGACGGTCTACCTCTCACGACCAAACACGACTTCCCCCCGTCACCCAGGGAGCTCTCTCTCTCTCTCTCTCTCTCTCTCCCTCTCTCTCTCCCCCTCTCTCTC